>JAJOZX010001346.1:130000-162500 GCA_023014485.1 Bathynomus jamesi | reverse complement strand
ATATTTATGATGAATAAAACTACAAAGGAAAGGAAACACAGAATGGTGCTTAAGCGCTTTCGTCTAATGACATCCTCAGGAACACTGAAGTACATAAAGAGTTACAGCCTATATATAGGTTACAGAAAAAATAAAAAATATAATATATATATATATATACAATAAACGGAGAGAAAAAATAAAAATAAAAAATTAAACATTAAAGGATTGTGGGAGGAGCATACAAATTTGTAAGGAAAAACTACCGATTTTTAGCACAAGATCAAATGAATTGTTTCCAACCAATGTTATAGATAATTAAAAAAATAAAAATACAAATTTATACTGGAAATCTGCCCGGGTTTTAGCACTCTGCCCTTCTTGTTAAAGTTCGATGTATATAAAAGGATCAAGTAAAGATAATCCCTCCCAGGTCACACTAGTAAAGCAAATCCCTCCCAGGTCACACTAGTAAAGCAAATCCCTCCCAAAAATGACCAAGTAAAGATAATCCCTCCCAGAAAGTAAAGTGAAGCAGTCTGACATAAGGATAAAAATTAAGAGAATCTTTTTTAAAAAATGATTTATTTGAAAACAAAATTTATTAAAATTCATTTATTACAATGGATCAAGTAAAGATAAGCACCCCCAACCTTTTTTAGTTAGCTTTATAAGGCTAACTAACGAAAATATCACGACTTAACCTAACCAATCGTTAGGTCAACTGTATGCTCTTGACGATTGGTTAGGTTAGGTCGTGATATTTTAGTTAGTTAGCCTTATAAAGCTAACTAAAAAAGGTTGGGGTGCTTAACTTTACTTGATCCAAAGACTTTAATTAAAGCGGTATTGCGGTATTGCGGTAAAGCGGTATTACCAACTTTACCAAGTAAAGATGATCCCTCCCAAAAAATGATCAAGTAAAGATAGTCCCTCATTTTTCTGTTGGGAGGGATTATCTTTACTTGATCCATATAAAAATAAATTGAAAAATAAAAGTTATTAGAGTAGCATACAAGTTTACCAAAGATTTAGCGTTCTACCCTTCTTATCTAAATCTGTTCTGAAGGAATTCAAAACAACAGGATCGAGTTGAAAAAGACCTTTGCTTATGTTGTTATTTGTAAGTTGGATAATGGCAGACTCAAGAATATTTCTATTAACAATGTTGCCAGAGTGAAATAAAACTGAAGCATTATTCCAATCAATACAGTGGGATAACTCTGACAAATGGACAAAAAGGGCACTGGACGACTGTCCTGTTCTAACGGAATATTGATGCTGTTTTATACGTGTGCAAATCCTTTCCCGTCTGACCTATGTAAAAGGAATCACATTGTTTACAACCAATTTTATAGATAATGCCTGAATAATTATTGGTAGGGCTATTTTTTACTATGATATTTTTCACAATATTGTTATATGAAAATACTACATTAATATTCAAAAGTTTAAGTACATTAGCAATGCCTAAAAAGCCCGGGAAAAATGGAAGTACTAAAATATTTTTTGACAAAGTCCGAGTGTTACTATTCACACGATAGAAAGTTCGTTTTGCCTTGTTGAGACAAGATTCCATAAACGCAGATGGATAACACAGATCACTTCCAATACCGTTGATTTTTTCCAATTCGGCATCGATGTATTCCGGACTGGCGATCTAAGGGCGCGGAGAAACATTGAAGAAAAAATGGCCTCCTTAGGGGGTGTCATGTCCCGAGTAAAAGTGTACGTAGGACAAATTGTTTGTTTTTTTCGATAGATACTAAACTTAAACCCTGGGCTTTCCCCATGTACACGCACATCCAAAAACGGGATTGAGTTGTCTTGTTCCATTTCTAAAGTAAACTTAATGGAGGGGACTTGATCATTTAACTGAAGGAGGAAGTTATCCAGGTCACGATTCATGGGCCAGATACACAAAATATCGTCGACGTACCGCAACCAAGGGATGCCAACCCACAGGATTCTCGAGATGTAAGTAATTTCGAAAAACTCCATATAAATCTTGGAGAGGAGGGGCGACAAGTTGTCCATGGCCATCCCAAAAACTTGTTGATAATACTCGTTATTGAAAGTGAATTTACAGTCTTTGATGCAAAGCTTAATAAGTTCCAAAACAATGTGTGAAGGTAGTGGCAGGTCATACTTATGTAATTCTCGGGAGAGAGAGTCAAGCATATCGTCAATCGGTACTTTTGTAAACGATGAACAAACGTCAAAACTGATCAATCTATCGTTGGTTTCAGTACCTGCATTATTCAATTTTTCAGTAAGATCCATGAAATTTTTTACATGTGAATCAGAGATAGTTCCGAGAATGGGGAACAAGACTTTGACAAGCCATTTGGAGAGTTTATAGGTAATAGAGCCCACCGAGCTAATAATAGGGCGCATAGGGTTGCCAGGTTTGTGGGTTTTAATAAGACCGTAAAGGTAGGGCAAGAAGGTGAAGTGGACATGAAAAGCGGAATTAAGTCCTTATGATCTTTGAGAATGCGTTTCAAGCCACTATTAAATGATTTGATGACGTCATCCTGCGGGTTCTTCCTAAGTTTGCTGTATGTGGCGGGGTCCTGGAGAAGCTCGTTCATCTTTCTGATGTAGACCACTTTGTCCATAATAACTATGGTGTTAGCCTTGTCTGCTTTAGTAATATGGAGCTCCCCATCTTTTTTTAATTGTGAGAGGCTATTGCGAAAACGTTTAGGAAAGTTATCTTCGTAACTACTATTCGCCGCACTATAAACAAGGCCTTTAACTATGTTAAACAAATACTGAGGGAGATTACACTGTTTTTCAAAACAAATTGACGACCATCCGTTCAACAACTTCAGCAGATTAATTTTAAAGAAACATATTGAAGTCACCAGACAAAATGAGTGGTCCGCCTTCAAAAATTTACGCATTGCCAAACGTAATTTTGCGACCGTTATTCCCCAACCGTGGATCCAACCTTTGTTTGATGAAATTTACAACGAGTTGCGTCGGAGAACTTCACTTCGTAACATTTTGGATCGAAAAATTAAGTCTCATTCGAAATAGTCAGTGGAGTAAAAATGCAAGCTCAAAGTGTGTTTTGAACCTTTCTTCGAAAAACATTAGTGACGATGCAAAAAGTGTCCTTGGATATGGTATGTCCTTTTTTTTTGTTAAAACCTTCGGCTTTACAAATTTGTCACAGTCTCGCTTGTTTTGAAAAACAGGCAGGCAAAGTGGACAAATGGATCTACAACTTCCTCAGGGAACGGCAGCAGGGCAGGCCGTAATAATCCACAAGGAACAGTATTAGCCCAGTCCTATTCATTATCATGCTATCATAGACAATGAAGTAGACGGCAATAATATGGTAACATCCTTTGCTGATGATATAAAGATCAGTAGAAAAATCGGCAATGCAAAGGAGGTGGAAGCCCTTTGAAGGAACACAGAATATACAAATGGTCAGAAAACAATAACATGAATTTAACACCAAGAAATTTCAGCTCTTGAGATATGGAAGAAATGAAGAACTTAAGCAGACAGCATGCTATGACTCAGCTAAACAGGAAATTCAGAGAAGCAAGAAAGCAAAAGATTTAGGGGTAATAATGACCGATGACGCGAAACTTGAAACACAGAATCAGAGAGCAATAAACAAAGCAAAAAGAGTTATGGGACAGGTATTGAGAACGTTTAAAAGAAGGACAAGAAAGTAATGATTCCCCTGCTGAAAACACTGATCCAACTCAAAACTTGAATACTGCTCAGTCTTGACGTCCCCATAAAGAAAAGAAGAAATTAGTAAACTGGAAGTAGTCCAGAGGAATTTCACAGCTAAGATTTATGACTGCAAAGAATTCAACTGCTGGGAAAGACTACGTAAATTAAATCTGTATTCGCTGGAAAAAGTAGAGATACACCATAATTTACATATGGAAAATAATAAAAGTTGGGACTGACCTCAAACTAGACCCAATTAACATTCAGAAAACACTGGAAAATATGAAAGGTAGAATGTGTAGTGTTCCCAAACTTAAGACTCTACAAGGGACACCCCCAACATTGAAGGAAAATAGCTTGATTGTCAAGGGGCCCAAGACTTTTTAACCAGCTTCCAAAGGACCTCAGAAACGTCACAGGGGTCAAAGATGTAATCTTCAAAAGAAAACTAGATGCCTAACAAAACGGTACCAGATGAGCCGGGTGTGTCTGGCTATGTGCGATAGAGATCGCAAGAAAACAACGAGCTCATCCATCAGGACAGACCTAGAGGCGGGGTCACCAGCTTGACCTTCGTGTGAGGGGACCGACGCACGGAACTTTTGCCAGGTTTACCAGGTGTGTGTGTGTGTGTGTGTGTGTGTGTGTGTGTGTGTGTGTGTATGAAAATTATTTCACGAAAGTAACACGTGAATAATATTTAGGAAAAAGGAGCTGCATAATTGAGTCGGTCCTGGAAGTCTGCACGAATATTTTCAATGGTTTTAAATGCAAAAAACTTCATTTTTTTCTACTTAAGGTCAAAATATGATAATAAAAACCCACTCTAATAGACAGAGTTTATTTCCACAACAGTTTCGATACCCACTGGCATCCTCTTCGGGTGGATACAGAAAAACGATCGTTTTTCTGTATCCACCCGAAGAGGATGCCAGTGGGTATCGAAACTGTTGTGGAAATAAACTCTGTCTATTAGAGTGGGTTTTTATTATCATATTTCAATGGTTCTGCCATTGCGTGGTCGCTCATGGACCCAGGTACTAGCCAATATGCATTATTCAATCGTGTAGTTGCTTCTTGCTGCACCAAATCATTTCTTTTGAAACTTTTCAATGATGAGAAGCTCGGATATTCAACTACTTCAGAGAAGTAATATATATAAATATATATATATATATATATATATAACCTTTGGTTAGCTTCCGACCGAATTGTTCATTCTGACGAAGGTCAAGCTTTTCACTCCACCTTAGACCTACAGTTTAACGTGGAATCCAAACTACGCCCCATCAGCAGCCCAGCGTCTTAACCACTAGGCCACCTAGGGTATCCATTTATCTACCAACCACTTTCTTTATTGTGTGGAGGGATGAACAGCTGGGTTTTGCTGCGCGCCGGCTGCCGTCGGGTCTCGAACTCTGTCAAACTTTTTTCTCCGTTGGGCTCCTCCGACCACAATCTTATATCTGTTTCCTGTCCTATCGCTCCAATTTGGCCTTGGATCCTCCCAACAGGAGGCGCCTTTGGACACTTTGGGATGCCCTTAGGCAGTACTACCCTGATTTCCCATGGAATGATTGCTGCTTCCGTGGCTGGGACCCTTCCGAGTGTGCTGAGCGCATCACGTAGGTGATTTTCTCGGGCATGGAGGCGTACATTCCATATTCTCTTCCAACTACTAATGCAAAAACCTTGGTTTAACTGTACTTGTTCTACAGTAATGCTATCCGCAACAGAGAGGAGTCTTTCAGAAGGTACCATTGCCATCCAACTCCTGACTCTCACTCAACATATATTTCTGCCCGGAATCATGCAAAAACTGTACTCCGACTTGCCAAAACTCCTCCATCCGACAAAAATGTGAAAACCTATCCATTTCTAATTCTTCTCGCTCTTTCTGGCACAGAGTTAAGAACCTCTTCAACAATTTTATTTCCTCTTCTTTTCCATTCCGACGGCTCAATTGCCGTCTCTTCTCCTGATAAAGCTGAACTCTTCACTCAAACTTTCGCTTACAACTCAACTCTGGACGATTCCGGTGTTGTTCCTCCATCGCCTCCCTACTCTGACTTTATTATGACTGAAATTAGAATCTCATCCTAAGATGTTTTTCCTGCCCTATCAGTTGCTGTCTCGTACAGGGGTCTTGTTCGCCTCTGTATGGAGTATGCTTCTCATGTGTGGAGTGGCTCAACCCACACAGCCATATTTGACCTGGTGGAATCAAAGGCTTTTCGTCTCATCAATTCCCCGCCTCTCACTGACTGTATTCAGTCTCTCTCTCTTCGCCGCAATGTTGCCTCACAATCTCTCTTTACTATCGCTATTTTAACGGACATTGTTCTCCTGAACTCTCTAAATGCATGCCTCCTCCTTTAAGGAGAGCACGCAGCACCAGACTTTCTACACCTTATCATTCCTTTTCTGTCCAAATCTCTAACGTAAGGGTTAATCGGTATTTTTAATCTTTGATCTATTCAACCGGTCAACTCTGGAGCACTCTCCCTCAATCCATCTTTCCTCCTGTCTATGACCTCCCATTTTTCAAACGCAGTGTGTCTAGGCATCTCGAAAACCCCTGGCCTTGATTTTGACTCTTCTTCTTCTACGGGGGGGGGGGAGGCGTTTTTGCGGGCATTGCCCTTTGCCCCTCCTTTCTGCATAAAAAAATATAAAAATGTGTGTGTGTGTGTGTATGCAAAATTATGTATTTCATTTCGCAGATTTTTTTAATATACGATATATTCAATATATAATATGTAACATATTTAATATTATCGTATTTGCAGAATAAATATTATGTGTGAGTGATGTGTGACTTCTATTAATACATTTTTTTTGAGTGGAAATGCAGAAAAACAGATTTTTTCTTGTGAATATTTTCTTTTATTTTTTTCCTATCGTCTATTTTCCAGTTCTGATTTTGAAGACCGTTCGAGAGAGGAAAGCGGGTAAGTATTCCTTAGAGATACCCGTGAAAGAGATTTAATCAACTTTCGGGTGAAATCAGGTGAACGTGGTGAAAGATCTTCTCTAAGACCCCCAGTATATGAAGGTAAAGTTACAGTCCGGAAATGTAAAATCATTTTAAAATGCTCTTTGGAACGGAAACATGATGAAATTTTTCATTAAAGTGTAAAAATAGGGAGAATGAAAGAAAAGTTTTGGGAGGATTTATAGGAGTCCACGCAAAGACTGTTAATTATATTTACGTAATGAACCTACTTAAGTTCTTTAGGGATCTTCTCTTATAAGAATTTCATTGTACAAAGGATTGAAATGTCTGTCATGTAAGTAAATAATGATTATATGTAAATTATACATGATTACTTCCCACTTGGAGCCTTTCCAACTCATTCCCACGCGCTGGGTTACGTCGTAGCCCATGTCGCAACACCGCTTCCCGTTGATCAGCGAAGTTAAGTGTCATTGGGTCGGATAGTGATTGGATGGGAGACCGTCTTCCGCGTCCAGACTATGTAGCAACCAGTGGTTTGGATCCCACGTAAAGTTGTAGGTCCACTCCGTCATATGACCTTAGCTGTTACGAAGATTGTTAAACAACCCCATCATTACTTCCTTCCCATTGTGGTCCGAAAGTTCGAATGCTCGAAAGGCGAATTCTAGATTCGAAAAAGGGTAGGAGAGCCATGATGCGATTGCGGGCCAGAATTTGTAATTTCTATGAAACATTTATCTTAAAGTGAGAAATCCTTAACCGGGAATAGGAATGGATCGTTTTGAGAATTGCCTCCTTTGAGATTCTCACTCACGGATTCTTCGATCTTAGGGGAAAGGATGAAATGAGAATTACATTGAGTGGGAAAAAACTTTGCACGCTTAAGTTCGGAGAAGATTGTAATATGGTGTTTTCTGTCCCTTGCGTACATACACACACACACACACACACACAAGATTTTAAAAAAGACATTGTCAGACAAACATTTTTAATTTGAAACCGCTGAAAACCTAGTAACCAAAATCACTCATTAGAAATATCAGAATGAGAAACCTTTTACACCAAAGGCAATTTTCCCTAATGGAACAGCCTCAACACACCAATCAAAGGCTTCTCGTCTCTTTAGCCTTCACAATCTCTCTCTCTCTCTCTCTCTCTCTCTCTCTCTCTCTCTCTCTCTCTCTCTCTCTCTCATTTCCTTTATTTTTACCCTTCCTTTTCCTTAAGTTCTCTTCCTTCTCTCTCTCTCACGAACTCATTTTCTCTTCAACGTGTAATTGATTTTGAAGATTAATTTTTCATTTTTATACGCACACTCGAATGACCCATTAATTAAAATTCATTAAATCTGCCGCAAATTTTTGCGTTATATTTAAATATTGCGAAATATCCATCGTTTCAGGATCCAATTTCAATTTAGAACAATTGCAAATTCCATATCGGAGTGTAATTTTTGCAATTCTTGGTTGAAGGACCTTTTGAGAGACATCTCTCTGTTCGGTGACAAAATAAGAATATAAATAAAAAGAGTAAAAAAGCTACAGGCACTAACTGGGCTAACTTTTTTGCCTTCGTTTTAATCATATTTTAACTTAACATTACCTAACCTTGCATAACTGTTCTTAAGAGGATTGATAACTGGTTAATCGGTAGAAAACAAAGGGTAGAAGTAAACGGAGAAGAGTCAGGGTGGGTTAATGCAACTAGAGGTGTTCCCAGTGATGGGCAGTATCTAGATACATGTATCGCCGATACGTATCGATCGATACTTTTGTATCGGTATCGGTATCGCTTTAGCTACTTGACAAAAGTATCGATTTATCGGTATCGCTAAGGTCAATTTTCTTAAATGTATCGAAAAAAATCGATACTTCGATACATCGATACATTAATAAGAATTTTTAAATATTTAAATAGATGTTATAATATGACACTACTGAGTTATATTTATGAATATACCCCCAGCAACAACTAAGTGATGCTGCATCTGATGGAAGTGCAGATGATTTCTTCTGTTATGAGTCTGCTTCCACTAATGTCTCTGCAACCCAAGATTCCACTGAGATGGAAGTTTTACAGTATCTGGGTGACGGAAGTCATTCTCTTCAATCTCTGAGGCAGTACCCAGGAATTCTACGGGTCTTCCTGAAGTATAACACACCACTACCATCCTCTGTCCTGTAGAACGGTTGTTCAGTTTGGCTGGTCACATTCACGCTCCAAAAAGGAATAGACTGTCTGACCAGATGTTTAGCCAGCTGGTATTTTTGAAGGGTAATAGTAATTACTTTTAATTGTTAGTGTAATATTTTCAGTCATTCATGTATCCTACAAAATTAAAACATACTTTCATTAAATAAAGCAATTGTTTTTATTTACATCTATAAAACCCATTAAAATGTCGTTGATTTTACTTACAGTGCGTACAAATTACTAGTATAAACAATAATATCTAATACCTACATATTAAATGAATAATTATAAAAATGTACCGGCGATGCATGTATCGGCGATGCATGTATCGGCGATGCATGTATCGGTATCGGTATCGCTTAAGACATCTAGAAAGTATCGGCGTATAGGTATCGCCTAAAACGTTCTTCATGTATCGATGTATCGGTATCGCTTTAGCGATTTTCATGTATCGATGCCCATCACTGGGTGTTCCGCAAGGGTCAGTTGTGGGACCAGTATTTTTCAAAATCTATATTAACGATCTGAACGTCAATTTATTGCGTAAAATTTCTAAATTTGCCGACGATACTAAAGTTGCGGGTAAAGCAATCAGTTTACTAGACAGAGTGTGTTTACAGCGTGATCTTAATAATTTAATAAAGTTGGTCTCATAAGTGGCAAATGAAATTTGACGTAGATAAATGTAAAGTCATCCATATAGGTTACCACAACAGTAAATTTAACTACATTATGGGAAGTAGTGAGGTAAATGAAGCCTCTGAGGAAAAAGATTTAGGTGTCATTGTTTCGAAAGATTTAAAGTTCTCAAAACAATGTTCAGTCGCGAGTAATAAAGCTAATAAAGTACAGTATTTGGTTTTATTTCTCAGAATTTTGAATATAAATCTAAAGTTATTGTAATAAGACACTCGTTAAGCCTCATTTAAAATGTGTTGTACGGTTTTGATCTCCCAAAATGAGTAAGAATATAAAAATGGCAGGAAGAGTTCAGCGCCGCGCAACAAAGTTTATTCCCGCGTTACGTGATAAAATATAAAAATAGATTCTCAGAACTGAATTTGTATACGATTGAAACTCGACGTTTGAGAGGCGAATTAATTCAGATGTTTAAAATTTTAAATCGATTTGACAACGTAAATTACGGACTTAAATGATAGGAATATTACGAGAAACGATGCTTTTAAAATAAGGAGCGAAAGAGTTGAGCCAAATGTTGTGAGGGTTTTTTCTCCAATAACATAGTAGAAAGGTGGAATACCTTTTCCGATGATGTTTTGGCTAGTACTTCGGTAAATATGTTTAAGAATAGGTAGACAGTTATTTTAGTAGCGTTACTTTGCATTAAAGGATGAGTAAATTACGAATGTTTTTATCTAGTATAGGGAATAGCCCGATTTTCCATTTGTTTAAAATGTAGTACGGGGTGCAGTCCCGTAGCCAGGACTTCCCTAGGGGGGAGGTCGAAATTGTAGAAAGGCGGACCTTTTGCTGCAACGACCTAGTCACTGCGGAGGGGGTTTAGAGTAGTTAAGTTTAGAGTAGTTTAGAGTAGTCTGTGGTTTAAAAAAAATATTGCAAGTGTTTATTTACTAAATGATGTTATATATTATCACATCATAAGTTATAACTATGGTTACAAAAGTGGACCTTTCTGTCAAGTGGGGGGAGTTGTTCGATCCCCCCGACCCCCCTCATGGCTTCGGGCCTGGGGTGATGACGGGTCTGGTTGTAGAGCAGTGGTCTCTCACTCGTAGAGACGGGAAACTTGATGGAAATTCTCGGGATTCAAGACCTCCGAATACCTAACAGTTTAAAGGATAGCTGCTCTTTAGATACGTAGTGTTTATGTATATAGATAAAAGCAGTGGTATCCCTTTAGGTATAAATAGTAGGAGGCGTTGGTCTGATTTGGTTACAGAGCACTGGAGTTGTCAATCTGTGAACACTCGGGTGTCAAAACTTCCGAATAAGTCTACAAAGGAGCGTCATAAGGGGAATTGTTGGGGTGGAGTTGGGGATGGTGATGTTCCTTTATGATCGCTAAATATAGTAAGCGATGCTGGTCAGATCTGATATCAGAGTACTACGAGTTCTCGACTGATTGTCTTTTTTTTTACTTTTCAAAAGTTTTTATTTGCGTGTTTCTAACAGCTGGAAATTCTTGGGAGTCAACACCTCCGAATAGCTACGTTAAATTATTTTGGAAAGCGACTCCTCTCCCCTTTTCTTTTGCTCTTTCCTTTTTTCCGTCATTGCCTAAGGAGCAGCTTGCAGGGAGGGTTAGTCAGGATAGAGAAGTAGCAGTAAAGTTCCCTTTGCTAATAACTGTAGCTGGAGACGATGGTCTGTTCTGGGTTGGTCTGGTTTCAGAGCACTGGGTGTTCTTAGATGGTATAGAAGGGAAGCTTGATGGGAACTCTCGGGACTCAAAACCCCTGAATAGACTTTTTCAATTTCAGGGATGTTACTTGAGTATACAGTGTAGGTTGTTAGCACATTTTAGGAAAATCGTGGTATATTTAACTTAATTAGCTAGAGAAGTGTTTAGTTGGTATAGAAGTAGTGATGTTCTCTTTTTTAATAAATTTAGTAGGAGGCACTGGTCTGGTCTGGTTTCAGAGCACAGAGTTCTTAGATGATGGGAAATTTGATAGGAATTCTCGGAAGTCAGTCTCCGAATAGACATAGTCATCTTCAGGAAAACTACTTAGAGTAGAACTTTAGTTTGTGTCTAACAAAATTTCGTAAAAAAATATAAAAATTGCGCATGTACACTGTCGGGGAATTATTAAACTGGGGGAAAAGGGTGCTGGCCAGTTGAAGGTGCCTCTGGGTCTGTGCTTCCCTTCCTATGCGAAGGGCACAATATAAATTACGTTATGGTAAATCATTTGCTTGAAAAGGAGAGAAATCACATACATGATGTACACTTTCATGGGATTTCCTAAATAGGGGTGTGCTGACTAGCTGGAGGTGCCCCTGGATCAGTATTTCCTTATCTAATTAATTCCAAAGCGAAAGATGGAAATGTAACTAACTAATTTTTAAAAGTAACTTTCTGAGCACGATGACTTTGACATTCATCGAAGAAATGATACGACGATGAAATTATTACTTCTTGTATATAATAAATAAATAAAACATTCTTTAAAAATGTATGGTCTACATTAGATTAAGTAGTTTAGTGTTTTATACCATCCTTTATTTTCCATTATCCTCTAATGCGCAATTGGGTACACTAGATAAGTGTACGGATGGTGTGAATGAACTCTTAAGCTGTTCTTTTCATTATGCTTTTTTTCCTACTTTTCTATAAATCTTTCACAATGTTCTGTCAGAAGTAGCTGGCGGAAGAAGGAGAACCTTGTCTATTCTATGCTTCTCTACTGCTACTACTATTCCTTTACACGTCTATAAGTGTAAGCATGGTATCAATCTTCAGTATTCTTTATTTTCATTTGCTTTTTTCTACTTCTACTTTTTCTACTTCTTTCTTGGGTTAGCCTAGAGTGGATCTTAGAATCTTTGTTAGCCTGTAAGTCTGTAACTCGAGAGAACTAAAATAATAGTTAAAATAATAATCTAAGTGGTTATAAGCTAACTAAAACTATGAGTGGGTTCAAAATTTGATGTGTCGGTCTTTGTAAGTAGGAAAATTCTTTTTTGGGAAGTGAGAAAATGTGTGTCGTTTTTTACTCAAGGAATATAATTTTGGGGGGAACTACCCCAATTTACAGAAAAGTCAAATCCATACAAATACCTTCTCCAAATCGGGTTACATTATGCTCTGTTAGGTTAAAAGGGTCGATGATTTTGACCCGTCCATAATTCGGAGGATATCACCTTCGGAATCGATAGTTCTTGACCTTTCGCGAGTTTGTCATTAGTAAAACTTAACTCTTCTACAGCGCATTCTATCAAGCAGTTATAAATCACGTATTCTCTCCCACTTATTATCATACATTCTATCCATCAATGCAATGTCACTTTTACTCCAGTTCGGGTATTCTAAGGGTTAGATTATTTAAAGTAGGGTCAGGTTTACTGAATCTATAGGTTTAAGTTATAGACTTGAAGTGTCGTTAACATACATCATCGACAGTTTTGGTAATAAGTCATTTGTATTTAGATTCCTTTTGTTTCTTGTTTACGAGAACTACTTCTCCACCTCTTTCTCCTGCCACTCTCCTTTCCAGCCGACTGGAGAAGGAAAGACGATAAATTGTAGACGGGGAAAATCTTGTCGAGTTGACATTAGAATTTTCGTCCGACGAGGTAGAAACACCAATTCATTTCAAAGCGTAAATTTCTAATCCGGTCACACACACACACACACACACACACACACGCGCGCGCGCGCGCATTCATATCGGAAAACTATAATGTAATATCATATAGTATATCATCATAGCTGGCCAACTGTAATTCTAGATTCGGAATTTATTCTGGAATTAGGTTTATTTGGTCGAAATCGGAATTCGAATTTGAATAAAAATTTTTTACTGGAAGTGGAGAGATGAGGAAAGACTTCAATAAACTTTGATCCGAATTTTCGTATTGAAAACTTTTTTCCCATTCGAAGGAATGAAAAATGCAAATTCAGGAAACTTTCGGGAAACTGTGAACTAACTTGAAACTGACAGAACAAATATTCTCCGTTTATTCCCAGTGATTCCATTCAATGGTCAAACCATGTTTAGAAGATGTAGAGATAAAGTTTAACTCTTGATATCCATATACGGTAAATAAAATCGTCTGTCACTAACTAGAACACAAAAGTAAAGTGACTTTTTTCGCTTTAGAGGTAAAAAGAAATCGATTCACTCATACACCTTTTTGATATGTTTTCCATTTCACCTTAACTTGACACCATTTAGTCACTTTTTAGACATGTACTTATTACCTCTTAATTCATAAAGATATATCGAAGTCCTTCAGACTTTTTTCACCTTTTAATAAAACTCTTTCCGATTTGATGATTAAGGAAGGAAATATTTGGAATTTATAAGGTTTTTTTTTTTTTTTTTTTTTAGAAATTAAGAAAGATTTTTATCGAAATTTGAAACCCAATTTCAGACCCGGATTACAGATATTTTTTTATTGACAAGTCTTTAAAATAAGAATGAGGAAAAGTGACAAAATTGTTGTTCGTTATTTCTCTAGTTTGTCGTCAAGATCCTGAATTTTAGATTCGACGCGGACACCTTCCTGGGTGTGGTAGTGGTTAAGATACCACGACTGTAAATGTTACGAAAGGGGTTAGACGACTCTAAACATTATGTTGTGATTTTTTCTGGTTGATGGCCCTAAATGTGGGCTGACGACATTTCGTTGGCGTGCCATTTTATCGACAAATTTATTTAGAGTTAGGTTAGGTTCATTTAGGTATCCCTTAACTGGTAATGCGGGGTGCTGCTGAACCCCGCTCATCATTGAAACTAAATGTTTGTAGTCTTCCTAACAACGTAGGTGGTTGAAACTCCATGTACCTTCAGTGTCCCTTGAGCCTTCACAGAGGTCGGGTTCGCAAGTGTGCTCTCTGGGCTGTGTACAGTCAGACAGCATGCGTGGGGTGTGGCGCCACCCCGCATTACCTAATGTGTGATAGTCCTTGTGTTTGAGTATTTTGTGTTTTATGACATTTGTGCATTTCATTCCTTTGTGGACGAATCTTACTTGTTGCTGAAAAAACCCATGTGCTAAATTGTGGTGGATTACAATGAATTTTAATATTTATTTTGTGTTTTTCAGGTAAATATATAATTTTCAGGGTAAAAAAAAACAAAATAAGTTACAGTATGGCTAATAATGTCGAAGACAAAGACATTGACATTGATGAGCCAGAAGTGTCTGATGTGGACACTGATGAAGAATACAATGTCGAAGTAATAACTATGTATGATAGTAGTGAAGGTGAAGAATATATGTCACAACCAAACGAGGATGATGATACTGATACTGACAGTGGAGAGGAGACCGTGAGACGCCGCTGCTCCAGACACAGCCACACACCTGCTGCCGCTGTTGCTACACCTGCGACCAAGAGGCGGCACCACCATGAAGGAGTGCTCCACCGCTTTCAAAGGACATTAATCCAAGGCAAGAATGGGCACCGCTGGAGCACTAAGCCATCTACAAGAGCACATTCCCGGACTCCCCAGCATAACATCATCCCACCCATGAAGCCCGGCCCCACTCATAGAGCTGCAGCTGCTATGAATCTCCTTGTATGTCTGGAATTGTTCCTGACCGAATTTATCATTGACCACATTCTCGACTGTACCAATGACACCATCAGGTCTTTGGCTCAAAAGTATCAGAAACAGCCGGCAACAGTGGACCCTGCGAGAGAACCTGAGATGAGGGCTCTCTTAGGAGTCCTTATATTCTCCGGAATGAATCATTATAACCACAAAACAGCCGTTGACATTTAGAGTCCACAATTTGGTCCTGCAATATACAGGGCTGCAATGAGTGAGAGGCGCTTTTGCTTTCTCCTGAGGTGCCTCCGCTTTGATGATAAAAACAGTAGGGAAGAGAGGCTACTATTTGTACATAGCTACATGTGTTATATGATGTATATCACTATTTGAGAATAAATAATTCGCATATACAGGGTTCATATAGGCACTAAATATGGCCTGTGGAACTTGCGCCATAAATTACAACCAAAAATAAGCAACATTTTACTCGTCTCTTCTACAGCTGTGTGTGCATTAACGGGCCTGCCAGTCCTTCCATGTCTTCCTCCACTATCCTACAGTCAGTGGTTGCCCAGGGATCTCCAGGAAACTTTAATTTTTTTATTATAATTTTTTTGGTTTGTTGATCTTTTTTACGGGGAAATAAGCAAATATTTTTTCTGTTCATTTATTTCAAATACATATAGCGTGTGTCAATTTTGGGGGTGAAATGACTAAACTGAAAATCATGTGATTTGGTAGCAATTTAATGTAATCATTTGGCATACAAAATAATATCCTTGCTTCAAAAACAATAAAAAATAACTCCTACCTACATAAATTTTAATTCAAAAATTCCATTTTCTCGTAAATTCGTAACAAAATAACAAATGTGCGCAAACATCCTATCAACATTTAAAGTGGCAATAAGATATCATTCAGAGTCTTTATTTGAAAGTAACCAATGCAGTCATGTCCTTTTTGCTGCGGTTCCTTGACATCAGCATTCGGCTTGCTACTTGCGCTTTGATGTAGCCTTCTCGCCTCTCGTGACTGTAAACTTGACTAGCTGCTTCTGTGACCATTTTCACACATCTCTCCACACTCTAAGTGTGAGAAGGCCACTTTGGCACTTGCATTGGGGCCTCTTTAAGTTGTGTTAAATCTTTGTTTGTTATACATGTTGTCAGTGGTGGCTCCAAAACTTCCGAACTCAAGTTAACTAACTCTGACAATTTCGTGGCATTGACGTTTATCGGAGGTACCTTCCTTGTCTGAACAGAGCAGTCTCCCAGCTGGTCATCATCTAGTGATGTTCTTCTAAGCTTTAGAATGATTTCCACAGCCTCAGTTCGCTCTTTGGTACATTGGCTGCAGAGTATTGCTTGCAAAACTGCCTCTGGCCTAGCATACCAAGCGGACCTTCTCACCACAGGTAACACGATGTCCACCACTACTTTCCTTTGGGTTCTCAGTAGCTGTAATTGAAACAAGATGTGGTTGGGCCCCTCCATCCACATTGGATTAAGTTTTACATTGAACCAGTGAGGAAGATAAAACCCAATAATAAATTCAACAATCAACATCAAATTCTGTAGCATTTTGCCCTTCAGTGCATGTTTGGAAACCCAAATCCTGCAGAAACGAATCGCTGTAGTTAACCAACGACTGTAACTTACGGGTTCAATCTCCAAGAGAGCCAGATTTTGAGGCAACTCTCCTGATCTGATTGCTTGAACAATACGATAAGCGTAAGATTGATCCGTGCTGAGGTCTTTGATAACTTCTTCAGACAACACTGGAAGGGGAGGGCCTACTTCGACCTTTGGAAATTTTGTATTTATTTCTAATTCCGTTGCTTCATCTAGCATGTTGCCAAGGGGGCCTGACCACTTGTTGTTGCTCTTTGTAGGACCATCAAGTTCCTGGATGAGACGACGAAGAGGTAGTTCCCCTCTGTGCAAATCACATACAATCCAAACAAGCCTTCTTCCAAGTTTTTTCTCTAAATGCGTCATAACACCGCCCTGCCATCCAGTGTTCACCGCAGTTGAGTCTCCACCAACGGCCTGCAGTGAACTGTCAAGTCTTCTTTCTTGAAGCCAACATATTATTTGATCAGCAATTGCCTTTGCATGTTTCTTGCCTTCTACTTCTGCTTCAGGAACAAAGTGAAACAAATAGCGGCCACCAGGTTCGGAACACACAGAGTAGTGTTCTTCTTTGATGAGACCGGGAAACTTTCTGTCCATTCCCGCTACCTCTAGGAGAACTTTTGTCATCTCTTCTTCCATCAAACAAAAGGCAAGAGAGACCTTCCTCCTCAAATCTTTTTCATGCTGATTAAATATTGCCTTCATTATTTTTTCTTGTGCTCTTCTTATCGTATTATGATCTATCACTAAGGATGTATCCTCTCGGTTGATGAGGCCTGCATCTATCCAAGCGGCAGTGGCAATCTCTGCAGTCTCTCGTAGCCCAGTATGGTGGCGAATACTGGCAAGGGCAATGTTTGAGATGTCTTTAGTGTTGTATTTCATTCTCTTCGGCGAAGGTTCAGATGGCATTTTGGAGCTATCATCTGATGTTGCTTCTTTCTGTTCATGCGAAGAGCTTTCAAAGAAGTGAGAAACCTCTTGATAGAGCTCTTCATCTCTTTGGGTGGCTTCTTCACTCTTCTTTTTCTTCCTTTCTTCCCTCTCTCGGATTTTCTCTTTTTTCTTAGCAATAACAACCTGTTTTTTGGTTTCTGAATAATCTGCCGAACCAATCTGCATACTTCCTTGGCCTCCTGCCTTTGTTCTCTGCGCCTTTATGAAAGCCACCTCCAAAACAGGGATCTTCTTCTCACGAGGACAGCGACAATCAATGTGAGGGTGAGGTTCTCTTCTGCATGAGGGGGAACAATTGGCTTCAGAACACAACTCTATGGGACACTGGCAGTTAAAAATGTCAAGAAGAGTATCAAGTGTGTGCAGAAATTTATTTTCCTTTGCTACTTTTCCTTTACCAAATGATGTCTCAACTGCTTTGTGCCACAGCTTTGTTAATTTTAGCTCAATAGTTCTATACTGATTGAGTACAGGTGGTTTGAATAACACATTAGCTTTTTTCCACTGATGCAGAAGAGGGGGAATCATGTCCCTTATGAGCTCTTTCTCTGTGTAGTTCCTTCTATCCTTTGTATTTTGTTCACGAAGGAGTAACCCTAGTCTCAGCATGTCTCGCACTGTTGGTAGTTCTGACACGGGAAGCTCCTTGCCTGTACCGACTAACAGGCTCAAGTGGCATGACGACTGACCTCTTGTCTTCAATTTTGGCATCTTAGGAATATCTGAAAAGAAAGAAAAACGTTTGAGTATTTTATATCAATTACGATGTTTCAAAGTTTAGTCATTCGATGTTCTAAAATATAATAAAAAAATATTTCATGGGATTACAACATAATTAGACAGAAGAATATGGTAATAATAAATAATTGTAATAATCAATAATCCATACTTACAGTTAAACTGTAGTATTCGTCTAGTAGAATAACTATGAAGTAGGTACAAGAGCAATAACAGCAAACCACCGTCTATGACATCTAAGAGGCAACTGAGGACTGAGAGTGAGGGACAGTTCTATTCATGTTGTGACTTTACATTGTACAACAACTATATGACCTTGAAAACACTCCATATGCGATCAGTGGGATAATTCTGTGACAGATGAATAGTTAATCAATTTATGTCCTATTATTTAGTAAAAGAGTCAATTTCTGAAACTTTAAGGTAAAATTGATGTAGGTAAGGGTTATTTTATTTCATTTTGGTTGGCCAATTTCAAGTTTTGACATGAAAAGACACTATATTTTCACTACCAAAATTGATTTGAAAAAGTTGACAAAATTGACACACCCTAAATTACATATTATACCTAAACTGTCATTATTTTGTGATTAAAAGTTAGTTAATACGTGGAATAATTCATTTGTAACACCGTTTTTTCATTAAATTCAAAAACTGATTTTTGGCTAATATTTTTCTTTTGGGGTGTGGTAGCACCCCGCACGACCTAACGCGTTCCTCTGGTTGCGGATTACCAGTTAAGGGTTAAGTAGTGATGGTGTAGAGTGCCTCGGTAGTGTAGTGGTTAGCGTCGCTGACTATGAAACCATCGTCCTCGGGATTGAGACCCGGTGACGGCAGGCGGCGCGCAGCAAAACTTGGCTGTTCATCTTTTCACACAATAAAATTGGTTCATAGATAAATGGGCACCCTGGGTAGCCTAGTGGTTAAAACGCTGGGCTGCTGCTGATCGGGAGGTCGTGAGATCGAGTCCGGGCAAGGACTTTGTAATTTCTGACCACCCGTGGTGGGGCGTGGTTCGGATTCCACGTTAGACTGTAGGTCGAAGTGGGAGTAACAAACTTGACCTTCGTCAGAATGAAAAATTCGAGCGGAAGCAAAACCAAGGCTTATAGATGAAGTTACTATCGACGAAATATCCATAAGTCCGTTAAATCCATTTTACTAACTTCTCTAGTAAAAAGAAAAAAATCCAAGGCACCAACCAAATGACTCTCAAGTGATTTTGAACGAGCAACAGTTATAATACCATTGTATACCGGGTGATTACAAATGATCTCCCCAATTTTAAACATTTATTATGAAAAAACTAACAAAGCTACAGCGAAATGCAAGATATACAAATAAAGACTATTTCAGGGAATTTTAATTTGTGTGGTTTCAGCAGGATGGTACGCCACCCTATTTCCACAATAAGATTACACCATTCCTGAATGAGCAATTGGATCAGGCGTGGGAGAGGGACCATTCCTTGGCCTGCTCGTTCGCCCGATCTAACTCCCCTTCACTTCTTCCTCTAGGGCTATGTCAGAAATGAAGTTTTTGTTCCACCAATGGTAACAACTTTGGAACATTTGAAGGAAAGGATACGTGAGGCTATTAGAAAAGTTCAGTATGATATGCTACAAAATGTATGGATGGAAACAGAATACCGCCTTGATGTCCGCAGAGCAACAAAATGAGCTCATATTGAACTTCAATAGCTTGTAAGTAAAATTTTCGAGTTCTTCTTTATTTGTATATCTTGCTTTACGCTGTAGCTTTCTTAGTTTTTCCATAATAAATGTTTTAAAATCGGGAAAATCATTTGTAATCACCCGATATATATATAATGTTATAATGCTTCAGACCAACAAAGACTCTAGGATCCACTCATGGCTGGTCTACCTAACTGTGTTTGTAATTGTGTATTGCGCATGTCCTCCGTGGTGGCGGAGGGGACCTACAATTTTATGTGGGGTTCCGAACCACAAAAGCCTTAATTTTACTATCTTAAACTATACCCAATCTATCAACATACGCGTCTAATCGATTTTTAAACATGTTTATAGACGTGCTACTAATTGCTTCTACCGGCAAACTATTCCAGCTAATTAATATTCTATGCGTAAAAAAGTTTTTGGCAACTGCTGTCTCGAACCTTCTACTTTGTCAGCTTACACCCGTTATTTCTAGTTCTACTGTATTGATATTTCGAAAAAGCTATCTCTATTTACGTTATCGAACCCATTCATAATTTTAAAAACCTGGATTAGATTACCCCTTAGCCTCCTAGTCTCGAGTGTAGTCAATTTTAACTCCTTAAGCCTGTCCTCGTACGACTTTAACCTAAGTGACGGAATCATCTTAGTTGCTCGTCTTTGAACTTTTTCGATTTTGTCTGTCTTTGCCATATGGATTCCAAAATTGGTTCGCATACTCCAAATGAGGTCTAACTAATGATTTATAAAGAGGAACAATAATATCGCGCGATTTGTACTCAAAATTCCTAGCTATAAAACCTAGCACTTTGTTCGCTTTATTGACCGCTGCTGTACTTTGTTTCGCCACTTTTAAATCACCAGTGACTATAACTCCTAAATCTTTTTCCTTTTCTACGCTTGCCAACTCCTTCCCTGACATACTATACGCAAAATTACCGTTACGCGAACCTATATGTAAAATTTTGCACTTATCTACGTTAAATCTCATTTGCCATGTGACTGACCAATCTACGACTTTATTCAGATCTTCCTGGATTTTACCTTTATCTTCGTCATTAATCGCCTTACCTTCCAACTTCGTGTCATCCGCAAACTTTGAAACTGTACTGACTAGGCCGACATCTAAATCGCTAATATATACCGAGTGTCATATAGCAAAAAAGAAAGGCAAATAACTTTTTTGGTAATTGAGATAATAAAATAGTTTTTACATGAATACAAGCATTAGACGTATAAGTTTTAGTTTACTTTAATTCATTATGGTATTGTTTAGCTTTTTTCAAATTATTGATAAACTTGTACATGTCGCCCATCCTTCATTATGATCAATCGTATGCGGCGTTCAAATTCTCGAAAAGCTTTTACCAGCACGATTGTAGGGATGGGATGGATGCCACTGCATCAACAATACGATGCTTAAATTCTTCAATGTCTCTTGGTTTGCTAGTATAGAGTTTACTTTTCAGAAAACCCCATAGATAAAAATTCAAAGGTGTTAAGTTGGGTGAACGGGCCGGCCATTTCATAGGTCCTCCCCGACCAATCCATCGTCCAGGGAAAGTTTCATTTAGAAACACTTTAACATTGCGAGCAAAGTGAGGGGGTGCTCCATCCTGTTGAAAGAAAGCTCTTTGTAGCAGGCCAAGATTTTCCTGCAATTGTGGAATAAAGAACTCTCGTAACATGTTAAGGTACGAAATGCCGGTGACAGTACGTTCATAAAAAAATAGGGTCCATAAATGTGGAAACTTGACAGGCCACACCATATTTTAACTTTAGGTGAATCCCTTTCATGTTCATACAGCTCATGAGGATTTTCCTCCCCCCAAATTCTACAATTGTGCCGATTAACATTGCCTGATATGTGAAATGTAGCCTTGTCAATATTCTGGAAAATGGGGTTTATTCTGAAAAGAAAAGAAAGTGACAATCAATATTCACAACCAACTAAAACTTATACGTTTAACCCTTGTATTCATGTAAAAACCATTTCATTATCTTAATTACCAAAAACGTTATTTGACTTTCTTTTTGCTATATTCATTTTGGGACACCGGGTATAAGAAAAAGCAAGGGGCCCAATACAGAACCCAGGAACGCCGCTTGCTACATTAGCCCAACACGACTCCGCTCCACCAACGACCACCCTCTGTTTTCTGCCTCGCAACCACTCTTCTATCCAATTTATTACTACACCCCTTATTCCATGAGCCTTAGTTTTTTTAAGGAGTCTTTTGTGCGGTACGGTGTCAAACGCTTTTTGAAAATCTAAATACACAACATCTACCGCCCGATGACTATCGTAAACTTCAATTACGCTTTGAAAAAATTCTAAAAGATTAGTTAAGCAAGATTTGCTTCGTCTAAAACCGTGCTGCATATTTATAATCAAGTTATACAATTCTAAGTGTTCGACTATACGATCCCTAATTATTGATTCCAGTAGCTTACCTACAGCAGACGTTAAACTGATTGGCCTATAATCGCCTATTGTGTGTATATATATATATATATATAATATATATATATATATATATATATATATATATATATATATATATATACTTATGAAATAGTCGGAGACTCATCGGATTTTCTCAGTTTCATTCACTGCTGATTTTTAATAAAAAGATATATTTTTTAGGTAATTTTATGCGCAGAATTCAATTTCGACCTTTCTTAAATGCGGAAATTAACCAAAAACTGAGATATATATAAACCCTAACCTAACTAAACTCGATATCATATGATTTATGTGGAAGATATTGCGTTCATTTAGGCTATAGGAGGGTATAATTTACTTTCTATTTTAGTTAGGTTTGGGTTTATATATCTTAGTTTTGGTTAATTTCCGCATTTAAGAAAGGACTAAATTGAATTCTGCGCATAAATTTACCTAAAAAATATATCTTTTCATAAAAAATCAGCATTGAATGAACCCGAGAAGACCCGAATCATCTCTGAAAATATTAATCTCTTTCACAGAAAAGTGGGTTACAGATTATGAACTGCCTAATCAGAGATCAGATAAGCGAGTTATAGATTATGAATTGACCAATCAGGGACCATGTTTCAATTCTTCCCAAAGCTAACCAATCAGAAGGACGAAAATATTTGTAAACCTGAAATCCAGTACGATATATAAGTATACAATAAAAATACCCAGAAATAAAGCTTTTAAATTATTAATTAATACAAAATTTGTGTTCTTTCTTTTCTTGAAATCTGAGAAACGAAGTGAAGCACAATTATCTGCAGGGGTAACTCTTTTCTTTAAAAATAATCTAATAAATTTAATTTATATATGTTAGCACCAAAATTAGATTTTTATACATTATTTCAGTGACGCCATTTTTAAAATGCTGTTTTGATTTGTAGATTTCATCATTAAAATAAAATTCACTTCCATAAATTACTCTCAAAGTAATTTCCAAATCGGAATTCCTCCATATATTCCACCTCAGTTTCGAGAATTCGCTAATACTGTACATAGATTTATATATGGAGAAATAGTGGAACGATGAAATTTCGGAAGTCGACGGTGATCGGGATTGAAACAGTCGAGGGGAGGGTGAAAGTTGAGTAGTTTGAAGGCGAAATTGAGTGGGAATGACGGTGTTCTCTCTAGAATTAATAATGAAAAGAATAATAACTATTAATATTGGTAACAATAATAATATTATATCCAGCCAATAAAATGTATCTATCATTATTATATCATCAATCATTAATGGTGGGGATAATGTAGGGGATAGAGGTGAAAAAACTCAATGGTATTTGCAGGAATGAGGATGAAGGGACTAAACTGGATTATAAACGATTTAAATCGCGATCGCAAACCAAAGAAAAGGCATGGTATAAAAAGTTTGTCAGAATTAGACTCTGAGGTTGGTTTTTGGAGGTTATTGAACCATAAGACGTACTTTTCTTTAAATTCTATCCATTACAAAGACAATTTTTACGTGTTGAGTCCACATATATATATATATATATATATATATATATATTATATATATATATATATAAGCAAACAACCACAGGGAAAAGGAAAAAGAAACACGAAATCCGAGCGCTTTCGTGATATATTCACATCTTCAAGGAAAAACTAATAATAGGCAGATTTTACAAAGTAAATGAGTTAAATACACAAGTGAAAAATTCCCAGTCGGCATCTCAATTTAAAAACCATAAAACATTCTAAAGATTTTTTAAATAGATAACTTAATCTGAAGGAAGCTAAATTATTGAATATAAAAGAACTATATAGATGAAATTAGACAATTAACATGTACAGAGAACAAAAATTATTATAACAGTTATAAGAAATAGTATTTAATTAAAGCAGGCAATTAAGTGGCAAGAATTTAATGAAAACAAAAGGAATGGTGCCAACATCTGATAGAATATTCCAAACTTCTACAAACAATCTGAAAAAACTCTCCCAATAGCCAACCTGATCAAAAGTCTAATAAACCACCAAGCACACAAAGATTATATACGAAAGAAATATTACAATGCACACATAAGAATGTTAACAGTTCTTAAAATAATATTTAACCAAAGCAAACCGTTAAGGGGAAAGAATGCGGTCAAGAAACCAATAGGCACTACGTCAACTTTCTAATTATGTACGGGTCTAATTTATACAGCCCAGGGCTTATATTAAGGACCAAATCCACATTATTCTTGATCACACTAGATTCAATTATATTTCTACTAACAATAGATTTACTAAACCTTAATTTGGAGGCATTTTTCCAGTCAATGGGGTGATTAGTATCTCTTACGTGAATGAAAATGGCGTTAGATTCTTGGCCAATTCTTATACTGTATTGATGTTGCTTAATACGTAACTCAAGGGACTTACCAGTTTGCACAATATGTAATAAATTTTACATAGGCCATTCTTTCCCCTTAACGGTTTGCTTTGGTTAAATATTATTTTAAGAACTGTTAACATTCTTATGTGTGCATTGTAATATTTCTTTCGTATAATCTTTGTGTGCTTGGTGGTTTATTAGACTTTTGATCAGGTTGGCTATTGAGAGAGTTTTTTCAGATTGTTTGTAGAAGTTTGGAATATTCTATAAGATGTTGGCACCATTCCTTTTGTTTTCATTAAATTCTTGCCACTTAATTGCCTGCTTTAATTAAATACTATTTCTTATAACTGTTATCATAATTTTTTTTCTCTGTACATGTTAATTGTCTAATTTCATCTCTATAGTTCTTTTATATTCAATAATTTAGCTTCCTTCAGATTAAGTTATCTATTGAAAAAATCTTTAGAATGTTTTATGGTTTTTAAATTGAGTTGCCGACTGGGAATTTTTCACTTGTGTATTTAATTCATTTACTTTGTAAAATCTGCCTATTTTTAGTTTTCCCTGAAGATGTGAATATATCACGAAAGCGCTCGGATTTCGTGTTTCTTTTTCCTTTTCCCTGTGGTTGTTTGCTTATTAATAAGATCACGTGTTATTCTGTGATTTTACTGCATATATATATATATATATATTCTAAACAAAATACAGGCTTGTATGCGGACGGTTTGTGATTGCGGATAATTGTGGTTTTTGGTCTAGCTTGTGTAGAGCAAGCCTAGTGTAGTAAGAGTGTGACTGTAATTGATACTGGTAAATTTGTGCTGCCTTGGGGAGGAAACAAACTTGCGGTGCATCTTGCTCTTGAAAAATCATGCACCAGAACTGATAATAACTGAGGGTGTCTGCAATACAAACTAAAGAAAATTGCGATCAATTGAATATGATTACGGATGTTCTTGGGACTAAACTAACACGGAACATTGTTGCTTTCAGTGGTGGTGAACCACTTATAAAAGCTTCGTCAGTACTTTGACCCCTATTTATTTGGCAATGCTGCTGCGAGCTGCTTGTATCCTGAAATGGGCGTATGGGCGGAATGGTGCTCTGTGTAAAAAGATGTTTGACTTTTCATACTTCCATTTAAACTGTGAATGCATCGATGATATATATATATATATATATATATATATATACACACAAGTATAAGGGATGCAAACAGGGTGAACCAGAAGTTCAAGAATCGTGTATTTCTTATTTGACGCTGATGTGGCTTGGAAATGAAAACACAAACATTAAATTCCCCGAGGAAATGAGAACTTTACTGGAACTCAGTGATCCTCCTTCTTTTCCTCTCGTGTCAGCCACGCAACAAATTGCATTTGCCACATCTTCTCATCGTACTTCTCCTCGATTGAATTGAAAGACGTTGGCACGTGCCCCAAGGGTATCAGATCTAACCCTCTCCTTTTGATTCCCTTTGTGAGAAAATATGAAAGCGTCAATGTTTGCGAGTAAGACTCCAACGCCGAGGAACGGTAAGGAGGGATTTGGAAGACATCATTTCAGACAAGGCAGTCAAGTGGCAAACGCTTCGTAAGAAAAAAAAATTTAAAAAATAATGGCACGAAGAATAGACGAAATGTTGACTTTTATTTTCACCCAAATCTCCCAAGGTTGGTGAATATTATATGTTCAGTCAGGAAAACAATGACTTCTTTTTTCGATATACAAAAAATTCTCAATTACTTTTAAAAATAGTCTAGAAATGTTAATACATTAAAATTGTGTTATTCATTATTGGAAACATTAGCAGTTCTATCAGAACAGAAAATGATTTATAGGGGTTCATATTTTACGATGTTACACATGTAATCTTCAAGACGTTGTTTCATTGTTAATGGAAGGAAAGGGGATCTGGATATGTTTCATTAGCTCAGACATTTCTTAAATACGTAATTGGGTACCAGAATAACCGACATCATTTGCGATATATTTTTTTTTTTCATTTCGATCCCCTTTTTTTCACTTTCTTTGAATATGGTCAAAATATGAGGCAAAAGCGTTCCAAATAAAAGGTTATCCGCATAATGAGCGCCATAACATACGGTTTAGGAGAAAACTTACAATCCCTATTTTATTTGCCGATAAAACTTTTTATTTGCCGATAAAACTATCTTAACATTTGCCTGAAATTTTTTTACAGATTTTGAAGGAATTACGTTCATTAATTTTTTAATGAGATGAACTCGTTTCTAAAATTTTATACGTCTTTATGAATTTTCTATGATGTAGCGCATGCACGAAGGAAATTTGCGTATGCGTAATTAATGCATGCGTGATATCACAAAATGACCTTTGTATTTTGTTTGTTATAACGTATACATTAGGAAAATTGAATGCGTATGATAGCATTTTTTAAACATTTACAAATTCAGTCGCGGTTGGATTATTCTAATCAGCGAACTCTTTAAAAAGTAAACTTAGTGGGCATTTCTCAAACTGGGTCGTGCCCCTCCTCGGAAAAATAAAGTAAAACTGTGAATATTTCCATTAATTTTACTTAATCACCCCTATACCTGGTATGAGACAAAAAAACTGTTTAGAAAACATGCCATGTGCCATAAGACCTTCATTTTTAATGCTATCTCACACTGATTATGGTACCAATAAATTACACTCCATGAATACCATTTGAATTAAGGGGTGTGTGAACCAGTAACTTCACTTTGAAGTGGGCCGTTCGATAAAAAAAAGTTTAGGAAACGCTGACTTAAAGTAACCTAGGCCTACTGTCGATCTAGCTTGGGCCTATCTAGAAGTGTCATCAGTCTCATCACTTAGTAGGGAAATGGTGTTACCCATTGAGCTACGGGCGCTGGCCTTAGTTTATATAATGTTCATTAAATTTTAATAATTGTATATTGAAAGCATCTTTTTTAAAACGTTTATACGCGCTGAAATAATTTATAATATACGGTCCCGTTAAGGGTCAATAAGTTAATTTCTCCAAATCAAACGTAATAAATAGCATAAATTACATAACCTGTTCAAATCCTACAATTATTTAACGATTTAATTATCCTATTAACTCGAAACCTGCCTACAAGCCATAAGTGAACTTTCTCCCTCATTTCCTAATGGATTCTTGCGCAATATGAAGACATTTGTATCGCCATCTGCAGCTGCGTGCTGGTACTAAGAAATATATATATATATATATATGCAGGATTTTTTGCTCCTTTTTTCCATATAGAAACCCCATTTACATGGAAAATAAATATATTTTCAGTGTATTACTTTTCATCTTAAAAAAGCAAACTAATATTTGGTATGTATAGTTTAAATGTATGAAACATTTCATTTTAATTAAGTATGTACTTAAGTGGACAGCTTGAGTGTAATAACTTTTTTCAGCTTCTCGATCTTTTAAACTATTTCGCCCCCAACATACTCTTTTCAACAATCACCACCCCAATGTTGATCTTTTCAACAATCACCACCCCAATGTTGATCTTTTCAACAATCACCACCCCAATGTTGATCTTTTCAACAATCACCATCCCAATGTTGATCTTTTCAACAATCACCACCCCAATGTTGATCTTTTCAACAATCACCACCCCAATGTTGATCTTTTCAACAATCACCACCCCAATGTTGATCTTTTCAACAATCACCACCCCAATGTTGATCTTTTCAACAATCACCACCCCAATGTTGATCTTTTCAACAATCACCACCCCAATGTTGATCTTTTCAACAATCACCACCCCAATGTTGATCTTTTCAACAATCACCACCCCAATGTTGATCTTTTCAACAATCACCACCCCAATGTTGATCTTTTCAACAATCACCACCCCAATGTTGATCTTTTCAACAATCACCACCCCAATGTTGATCTTTTCAACAATCACCACCCCAATGTTGATCTTTTCAACAATCACCACCCCAATGTTGATCTTTTCAACAATCACCACCCCAATGTTGATCTTTTCAACAATCACCACCCCAATGTTGATCTTTTCAACAATCACCACCCCAATGTTGATCTTTTCAACAATCACCACCCCAATGTTGATCTTTTCAACAATCACCACCCCAATGTTGATCTTTTCAACAATCACCACCCCATTGTTGATCTTTTCAACAATCACCACCCCAATGTTGATCTTTTCAACAATCACCACCCCAATGTTGATCTTTTCAACAATCACCACCCCAATGTTGATCTTTTCAACAATCACCACCCCAATGTTGATCTTTTCAACAATCACCACCCCAATGTTGATCTTTTCAACAATCACCACCCCAATGTTGATCTTTTCAACAATCACCACCCCAATGTTGATCTTTTCAACAATCACCATCCCAATGTTGATCTTTTCAACAATCACCACCCCAATGTTGATCTTTTCAACTATATCCTCCCCAAAGTTTAAACTCTACAAATTAACCAAAATAAGATAAAAAAAAAACAAAAAATTTATTATTTATTGCAAACATATAATAAATAGAGAACCATTATTTACATAGGATAAAATTTGAATGCCGGTTAGTTTTAACGAAAATATCACGACTAAACCTAACCAATCGTCAAGGTCGTACAGTTCTACAGATCTACAGATCTACAGATCTACAGAAGCTAAGGCTAACAAAGACCCTAAGATCCACTCTAAGGCTAGCCCGAGAGAAAGGAGAGAGTAGGGGGTTAAGAGAAAAGAGGAGAATAAGGGGTTAAGTAAGGAGCAACACCTATCATTCGTGGGTTAACATTCATTCAGAAAAAGAGGGAAAAAGTCTCACCATCATCATCCGCCGGCCACTGCCGACAAGTCAGAAAAATAGTCGGAGAATATAGGAGAGGGGTGAAAGATGAAAAGAAGTAAAATAAAAACGCTTACAAACCATGCAAACACAGTCTTAACTCACTGTCATACCATGCAAACTACAAACATGCAAGAAAAGAGTTAGAGACATGCAAAGTAAGGAGGATAAGAAAAAAAAAAAAAGTAGGTAAAGTTAAACAAAAAGTGGGTTAGTTTACGCTATGAGCTACATCTACATTCGTGTTAGTCTAATTTTTTTTTTTTTTTTTTTTTTTTTTTTTTTATTGCTGGCATCACGCTGGCATGTCACAAGCTGGCATTCATCGTCAACAGACTCATCCTCGAGCACCACCACCAGAGCTCCTGTTGTTAACTTTCTTTTTTAATTTTAAACAACGTTAATATTTTTAAAATGTCTGTCAAGACGGTTCTTAAACACATTAACGCTGGTAGAATGAACGACTGACGCGGGAAGATTATTCCATTTATCAATTACTTTAAACGTAAAGAAGTTTTTAGCGATATTAGTAATGAAACGTCTGCCACGCAACTTGAATCCGTTATTGCGAGTATTACTATTATCGAAAGTGAACAATTTGTCAAAATTTACGTTATCGATGTTATTAACGATTTTGAAAACTTCAATAAGCTCCCCCCTTAATCTCCTAGTTTCGAGTGAATACAAGTCTAACACTTTAATCCTATCTTCATAAGGCTTATTGCGCAATGCCGGAATAAGTTTCGTGGCACGACGCTGAACCCTTTCTAACCTATCAATATCCTCACGCAAGTACGGGCACCAAAACTGAACGGCATATTCCAAATGAGGCCTGACTAGGGACTTGTAAAGGGGCAATATAATATCCTTCGATTTAAATTCGAAATTACGCGCTATGAAGCCTAACATCCTATTAGCTTTTGCGCAAGACTCCAGGCACTGGTTCCTAACCTTTAAATCTTTAGTTACGCGTACGCCTAAATCTACTTCCTCGTCAACGCTCGCTAAATCCCTATCATCCATCGTGTACACGTAATTATTGTTGCGAGAACCTATATGCAAAACTTTACATTTATCTACGTTAAATTGCATCTGCCACTTATCCGTCCACTCCATAATCCTATCTACATCGTCTTGGATCCTATTTCTATCGTCCTCGTTAACAACCTTACCGCCTATTTTAGTATCGTCCGCGAATTTTGACACGTTACTAATCAATCCTACATCTATGTCGTTAATGTAAATTACGAATAACAATGGGCCTAACACTGAACCCTGTGGGACACCACTACCTACCTCTAACCACCCCGATTCACTACCATTAACTACGACCCTCTGCCTCCTAGCACGAAGCCATTCTTCTAACCAGTTAGCTACCTGACCGCGGATACCGTGCGCTTTAACCTTCGCAATTAGTCTCCTATGCGGAACTGTATCGAACGCCTTTTTAAAATCTAAATAAATAACGTCAGCTGCCCTATGCCTATCGTATTCGCGCACTATTTCGTTATAAAATTCTAACAAATTTGTTAAACAAGACCTATGGCGTCGAAACCCGTGCTGACTACTATTAATCAAACCCCTACTTTCTAAGTGATCGATAATACGATCCCTAACTACGGATTCCAAAAGTTTACCGACAATTGACGTTAAGCTAATGGGCCTATAATTGCTAGCTACCGCGCGGTCGCCTTTTTTAAAAATAGGCGTGACGTTAGCTAATTTGAAGTCTTCAGGAATAATCCCCGTTTCGAGTGACTGATTAAAAATCTTCGCTAAGGGGCCTACGATAATGTCTTTCAAATCTTTCAAATGTCTAGGATAAAAAGCGTCAGGGCCTGGAGCCTTGCTAACTTTTAGCCTATCGATATAATGCGCAATCTCAGCCTCGTAAACAGTTATTTCATCTAAAATAGTCTCGCTACTAAATGGAACGATATCGTCAACGTCGGGGACATTATTTACGTCCTCTACGGTAAAAACTGTCGCAAAAAAGTTATTGAAAATACCCGCCATCGCCTGAGCGTCAGAAGCCAAAGCGCCATTTACATCCAATAGAGGGCCTATGTTATCCTTTACCGGCTTACGATTATTTACGTATTCAAAAAACTTTTTTGGATTATGTTTACTATCCGCAGCTATAACTATCTCTAAATTACGCTTGGCATTCCTAACTGATCTTTTAACCTGACGTCTAAGCTCGATATATCTATTAAAGTTAGCTACCTGGCCATTGCGCTTGTTAAGTCTATACGCTCTATTACGCTCGTTTATGAACTCGCCTACTTCCCTAGTCCACCACTTCGGCCTACCACGATTTCTAACGCGCTTGGGCCTACGAGGAATAAACTCCCTTTCAATATTCCTAAAACTTTCTTTAAACGCCACCCAACGCAAATTCGTATCATTACCCATAAATAAGTTATCCCAGTCCACTACTCTCATCCTATCAGCAAAACTATCAAAATTATCCCTACGAAAATCAGGGACTTCTATTACGTTACTATCCTGTGTGTTTTCTATCAATAACTTAAACCTAAGAATTTGATGATCGCTACATCCTAAACTCTCGCCTACTTCTAAACTTTCGACTATATTCTCGCCGTTCGTCATCACCAAATCTAAGATATTATCACCGCGCGTTGGTTGGGTAACTATCTGTCGTAAAAAGTTATCGTCCATAAACTCAACCAGTCTCAAACCCTCTTCGTTACCCGTAAAATTCTCGTAATTAACATTAGGACAGTTAAAGTCTCCGACAATTATACTATTCCGA
>JAJOZX010001346.1:92500-125000 GCA_023014485.1 Bathynomus jamesi | reverse complement strand
ATATTAATTATTTAAAGTGCTCTAACATGTTTGTTTTTCATTTCTCCAAAAAAAGAAAGTTATTTTTTAAATCAATGACCAAAACTACATTAGTATACCGATTTTCATTAAAATTCGTGCTAGCCCCCAAATGGAAAAGACCCCAAATTTATTTTGGTTAGGTAATGAATGAGCAAAGTTTTGAAAGAGGTAAGAAAAACTTTTACGTACGTTTTTGTAAATTTTATTGAGAATTTTATTGCTTTGAAAAATATTTCAGCAAAGAGGTTTGCGCAACTTTTTTCTTTTTCTCAGAGTACATTTCTCTCTAGCATCTCATAGCATTTTCTATGTCTCGTTGCACTCTAAGGCTACGCTCTAAGTTGGGATCACCTTCCATAATTCTTTATTTAGCTGCTTCTATCAAACGGAACACTTTCTCCAGTTCGTTTGTTGTGAACTCTTTGGAAGGTGTTGGAGTGTCATTTGAACCATGCGACTCTTCTTCATTAATTTCAGTAATTTTCCTTTTTTCACTCATAATTATAAGGGTGTAACAATAGTGGTGTATTAAGTAAAGTACAGTAGATAACTGAGAACTTTATAACACGTCCCCATTGCAGTCCGTCATTGACGATACTGACGTACCGATTAGAGATGGAACCCGGTTTAAAAAACCGGTTTTTAACCGGTGACCAAAATTTTTAATCATCACCGAAACCGACGATAAGAACCGGTTTTTAACATTTTTGCGCAAGTCTCCGATCACTTTGGTCCATTTTCTATGAAACAAACGTTTCCAAACGTTTAAAAACATAGTAATTACGTTTTGCATCGTTTCGTATCGTTTTTTGTTTGTTTATACGTGTAAATAATTGATGCTTCAGTCTTGAATGTTATGTGGATGATTGCACATTGATCAGTTAAGATTCTAAGATTTAATACTCCATCATGTCAAAGAAATCAAATGCTTGGTATCATTTCACTCGTAAGAATAAAGAAGAAGCAGAATGTATGACATGTCACAAAGTTTTAAAGTGTTGTGGAGGTTCTACTTCAAGTTTATCATCCCACATGAAAAATATTCATGGCATAAACACCGACCAGATTAATCAGCCATTGAAGAAACAAAGAACAGTGGAAGAGTTTGTGCAAAAAAAAAGTCCATAGAAGAGGAAATTTCGAAACTTGCGTGTGTAGATGGACTGAGTTTCCAATCAATTGCTAAAAGTGAATTCATTCAAGAAAGCCTAAGAAAGATAAAATACGACAAGCCTCATCCAACTTCCCATAATGGTGTCAGAAAAATGGTGCTTAGTTTTTATGAGAAAAAGAAACATGAATTGGTCAACTACTTCAAGAGTCAGGTGAGACAAGGAATCCGCCATTCATTAACTATGGATGAATATACATCTTTGCAAAACCAAAGATATATTAATATTAATGTTCATGATGAAAATCAACATTGGTCTCTTGGTCTCATGAAAATAAATGGTTCTCTCGATAGCACCAAAACTATTGCAATCGTTAGGAAAAGATTGGAAGACTTTGGCTTGGCCCTAAAGAAGCATATCGTGGGTTGCACCACCGACGGTGCCTCAGTAACGGTCAAATTTGGAAGAGAAATAGTACCTGATCACCAGCAATGCATTGTACATGCTATACATCTCGCGGTTTCGGATATCTTGTATTCAAAAACTGCTGAAAATTCAGTTGAAGGGGAAAGTGACCCTACCCCTGAAGATGAAGCCATCGAAGAAGATGAACACTCTGCACATGAGTTAAGCGAAGATGAGTGTGAAATTTTATGCACTAATGCAATTTTTGAGTCCGACATAGATGACGTAATTGTTCTTCCAAAACTTCGAGAAGATTACTTAAAAGTAATAAATAAGGTGAGAAAAATCTGCCGCATATTTCGAAAGTCTCCTTTGAAAAATGAGAGATTGCAGGATTTTGTCAAAGATGAATTTAATGGAAAGGAAATAAAGCTTATCCTTGACTGTTGAACGAGGTGGAACAGTCTTTTGGCCATGATAGAAAGATTTTTTAAACTAAAAAATTGCATTCCAAAGGCCCTCAGAGTGATACGCTCAACAGAGACGATTTCAGATGAAGAATCGAATGCTCCACTGGAAATTGTTTTGAAGGAACTCTGTTCCGAAGATGCAAATTTGCTCAAAGCTGAATCTTCCATGAAGTTCATTTTGGATAAATTTGAAAGCAAAAACAATCCTTTAGCTTTTGAGCTACGTCAGTGTCTAATTGATCGCTACTCATCGAGAAGATAAAAAGAAGCTGTCGCCTTGCTGAGTTTTCTCCATAATCCCGAGGTTATGAAAAATGAATCATCAGCACCGTTCCTCTTTCCTTCAAGACAAGCACTTAAGAAGTATGCTTTTCCAGAAGCTTGCCAGATTTCAGAAACAGACGACCAAGTTCAATCAATTGCTTCGAAACTCGAAGATTCACAATGCATCTCAGGTCGTGAAGTAAATGATGACGATCAACTTATGAACGAGTACATGTGTGAGATGAACAAACTGAAAATGAAACCCAAGAAAGATTCTTCTGAGACCTTTAACGTAAACAATGAATTCAAATATTTTGAAGCTACTTTGAATAGAAGCAAAAATTTGGATCGAATGTTGCTTACAATAAAAGCCACCATGCTCTTTGTTTTCTCAAGTGTTATTTCAAAAATCAAGTTCGATAATAAACTTTTTAATTCAAATGTTACACATACTTGATTGAATCAATTAAAACCTTATTTCTGTTTAATATTTTGATAATTTACCTCCCTAAAAAGCATACAGAATCCCATCGGTGAAAACCGGTAAACCCGGCTTTAAGAATATAGCGACAGTGAAAACCGGTTTTACACTTTTCGGTTATTTTCCATCCCTAGTACCGATGCGTCTGCCGCCTCGCTTGTGTTTAACAGTTAAGTACAGTATTTTCAGAGCGCGCACACGTAAGTAAACGGGAAAGTTTGTTTACAAATTTCAAAAACCGCACTATAGTGAGTCCGGGTCTGTATTAAAACGTGGTATGGTGACAAATTATAATCCGCACTATGGCGAAATCCGCACTAAGCGGGGTATTGCTGTATATATATTTCACCATTCACTCTCCTGTACCAGACGGATTCGGATCTTTTCCTCTATAGTACCCCCAATTTCTTCTTTAACCTAATCGAGAAAGAAGAAATTGGGGGTGCTCTAAAGGAAAAGATCCACGGATTCTAGTAAGGTTCAAAATAACATTCATTGCCAAATAGTTTCGGTCGATCAGCACCCATTTCCAAGGCTTAAAAAACGTGTGTAATATGTATGGACTGTTGACGTCACATACATTACATAGCGGAGCACAGTGGTCTCTTGGACGAAGGACGTAAAACGGAACAACCAACTAACTATTCTCGCTCTTCTGGTCATTCGATAATAAGTTAGGTGAAACGAGTTTCGATTGGAAACTCTCTCGGAAGACATACCCTTTGTGGTTGCTCTCAGGCTACAAATCCAACTGCAACTCCACAATTTTCTACTTTGTCTTCATGAAATAATAACATATTTTAGAGAGTTAATTATAATTATGGAGGTTGTAATTCGGCTGTGAAATTGTTATTTAAGGTAATTTATTATACTTTTACTTTACACATAAATATTGTGTATATTATTTCGGTAAAAATTGGTCATTACGCCCAATCGGGTTTTTTGACGAGAATAAATTTTTCTGATGAATTTTGAGTTGTTTTGCACAAATGTGATATCCGTTTCCTGTGCAAATGCATAGTTTTCGAGATATCTTCACCTAAAGACCTAACCTAAGCTAAGCTAACCTAGGCCAACAAGTTTTCTCGCCTTATTTGGGGGAGGGGGTACCAAACTGAATCCAATTAGAATTTTTAAGAAGTAGCCAGAACTTGAAACAGTAGCCAGAAAGAGAAAAAAAGTAACAAATTGACCAAAGTAGTGTATACATACATATCATAAACGCCCAAAAATAGCAATCAGAATTATTATTAAGAAAAAATATTCAGACCAATTTGCACAAGATAAGATGGATATTTTCTTAGTTAATTATTAATGGGGATTCAATATATGGTATTGTTTTAACTGGGTGTGACTGGGTGAAATAACCAATATTAACCATTATTTCTAATGATGTACCGATTCCAAAATTTAGCCGATGCCCATGTCGATGCCGATTCTTTGCCTAGATTTAAAAAAAAAAAAAATTCCCTTCATAAATTTTACTAATCAAATGTGAAAACTTTGTTTTTGTATTTTGAAATTTTAAATTCGTTCAAATGCTTTTCCTTAGTTCGCTCCACAATATACAATACCAGAATTTGTTACTCATATACTGTAGCTAAAATGATGTTAAATAGTTTTTATTACTCGGTAAAATGATAAAATAATTTTATTTTAGTTTCATAAATTGAATATCAATATTTAAAGTAATTGTTTTTCCTTACGTTGACGGTATTTTCTTTCTTCAACAATGTAAACAACAAAAATTTTCATTAAAATTTCCAGGCCTTGGTCGGCTATTTGAATAAAAAAAATAGATATACATTTTGGGTTTATAAAATTATTAAAATACTTAAAATAAATTCAACATAATAAGATGGCTTAATATAAAAAATATAAAGTACAACTTTATATAGAATTATTATTAATATAGAGTAGGAGATTAAAATAGTTTATAATACAGGGCTATTGAAACTGATTCATCCGATTTCAACTGAGAATACTTCCGTACCTATCAACCGTGCATCAACTGGGCATACACCACATGAAAGAGGAAATCTCCGAGTTTTACAAGATCACCGCGAGAGGGCTCCAAAGTCACGCCGTGGCCTAGCCTAGCAACAAACAGTCAGTGTGAAAATGGCGTCCGCACAGCCAAAGGCGTTTTGTGTGTTGCAGTTTTCGAGCTGTTTTCGAGCCCCCTAGGTCGCCGGATCTTACACCGTGCGACTTCTTCCTTTGGGGGTACGTTAAGGATACTGTGTACGTGCCACCGTTGCCCACATCTTTGGATGAGCTCCGAACTCGCATTGTTACTGCCGTAGAGTCAGTGACAACGGACATGCTGGAGCGAGTATGGGGGGAATTCGACTATCGTGTCGACGTTGCTCGTGTAACTAGGGGAAGTCACATAGAGCATTTATGAGGTGAGAGACAAAATTTGGACAGTTTTTCTTTTGGTTGATGTATCACAAATCACACTGTATTTGTAACATTAAAAAATATTCTCATTTGAAATCAGGTGAATCAGTTTGAATAGCCCTGTACTTAGAGATTAGTTAGTTAGAGAAAATGTAAATTTGTAGGTAACTTAATAAGCTTTGCATTTTTCGTGACTGTATCTGCTGGTGCCGATACCGATTAATTGGTACACCACTAATTATTTCGTATAACTGTTACGTTTAAGCTTGCTGACATCTCTGGATTAAGGTCTTAACCTTTTGATCAGTGTGTATATGGTCATATTGTTTTTTTTCTTTTTTTTCATATTGCTTTACACTTGGGTTATTAGCGGCGCCATTACCTATACGGTACACCGATAAAGAGTTAATCACCGTACATTCAGTTTGCAATGCTTCTGTATTTTAATTTTATCTCAAAAGCGTTAAACTATTCATTTGATAGTTTGTGCTTTAGCCTTGAAAATTGGGTGCTGGTTAAGTATGCGGTCTACCATCTGAGTTCTGGTTAAGTGTGCGGTCTACCATCTGAGTTTTGACAGAATATTTTCGTTAAAACTAACGAAAATATCACGACTTAACCTAACCTAATTATCAAGGACGTACAGTTGATCTATTAGTAAATAGTAAATACTATTCCAGAAACAAACAATGTTATAATTAATAATAGATCAACTGTACGCCCTTGATAATTGGTTAGGTTAAGTCGTGATATTTTCGTTAGTTTATATTCTGTCAAAACTCAGATGGTAGACCGCATACTTAACCAGCACCAAATAAACTAAGATATATTAAAGTTTATCGTAGCCTTCACGGTTGCCTTTTTGGTAGGTTGGTTGGTCGCAGCTTAATTGTGGTAGACTGCTCGAAGCTAGGTAGACCGCACACTTAACCAGCACCGAAAATTGTCCCTCATAACCTGAAACTAGTGGCCAGTAAATGCTTTCAACGGATATATATATGCAAAGTTTAAAAACTATATAAAACGGGGTTTAAATGCGCCTCGGTGGTGCTGGTGACGGCAGGCGGCGCGCAGCAAAGCCCAGCTGTTTATTCTTCCACACAATAAAGAAATTGGTTGGTAGATAAATGGTAGCCTAGTGGTTAAAACGCTGGGCTGCTGGTGGGCCGTGGTTCGGATTCCACGTTAAACTGTAGGTCTGAGGTGGAGTGGCAAGCTTGATCTTCGTCAGAATGAATAATTCGGGCGGAAACAAAACCCAGGTAAAATAAGTATGAAGTTTAAAAGCCACTAAAAGAGACTAAAAATTAAATTAATTTTTTAATATATATATATATATATATATATATATATATATATATATATATATATATATATATATATACTGTACAGGGTGGGCGGAAAGTAGCTCCCTATTTTGGATTGGTAAAAAAATACGTATATTATCCATTTATTTCAGAAGAAATAATATGAAAAGGTAGGCATACATGGTAGGTTTTCTCTAAAATTCAATGTGGGCTCCAACTCTTTCCACCAGCTTCTGGAGCCGCCCAGGAATGGCGTCCACTGACTTTAGCAGGAACTCCTGCGGGATGGAGGACATGACTTCCCGAATTCGGTCCTCCAGTTCTTCCAATGTCCTCGGTTTGGTGAGGTAGACTTCTTCCTTTACCCACCCCCAAAGAAAGAAGTCGCACGGTGTCAAGTCGGGGCTCCTGGCTGGCCATTGATGTGGACCACGACGACCCATCCAACGCCCAGGGAAGTGGGCATCCAGCCACTCACGGACAACAAGAGCGAAGTGCGGAGGGGCGCCATCTTGCATAAATATCAGATCGTCGATGTTCTCCCATGTGCTGACAACCGGCCAGACCTCGTTTCGCAACATAGCAAGGTACCGCTCAGCATTCATGGTGTTGCGCAGAAGGAACGGGCCCACAACCTGATCTGAGGTCATACCACACCACACCGTTACACTGAACCGATTCTGCCGTTTTTCAGCGGTAACCGTGCGACTTCTTTCTTTGAGGGTGGGTAAAGGAAGAAGTCTACCGCACCAAACCGAGGACATTGGAAGAACTGGAGGACCGAATTCGGGAAGTCATGTCCCCATCCCGCCGGAGTTCCTGCTAAAGTCAGTGGACGCCATTCCTGGGCGGCTCCAGAAGCTGGTGGAAAGAGTTGGAGCCCACTTTGAATTTTAGAGAAAACCTACCATGTATGCCTACCTTTTCATATTATTTCTTCTGAAATAAATGGATAATATACGTATTTTTTTACCAATCCAAAATAGGGAGCTACTTTCCGCCCACCCTGTATATATATATATATATATATATATATATATTATATATATATATATATATATATATATATATATATATATACAGGGTGATTTAAAAGTCAGGTTACATAAGGAAATACTGTATTATGTAATGATACAAGGGAATAGTCACATCACATGTTCGATATGGCCACCATTAACGGCAATGCACTTGTGCAGCCAGCTAGGAATATCACATCAATGCGTTCCTCCTTCGATAGCATCTCAAAACTCATTTACCTGCGAAGAAACAGAAAAGCCCTATGTAACCTGACTTTTGAATCACCCTGTATATATATATATATATATATATATAATACACTCCCATAGGTCACCCAAAGGAAGATTTATATTATTCGTGCAAAACAAATGAATGCAAAATTTTTAAATATTAAAATGTTTGTTTTTATGACGTCATTCAAGCAAAAGATTGACGTTATATAAAATAATATAAACTATTCTGTTTATATTCTCGTATAATGTTTTATATGTATTATATGAAGATCTTGTATAAATTTTAATATAAACACACGTAAGATTTACAACCCATTTCAAGGCGTTTCTTACCAAAATATAATTGAAATTGCCAATTTCGTATACAAATATAATCGACTCGCAACCGAAGAATGTAATGTAGTTGCCTGCTTTAATATTATGAATCCAAACCGAGTCTATAAAGTCGAAAACAGATGATGAATACAGGTTTAAAATCCTTCCATTGGTTCAAAAAGGACCCAGCCAATCAATGTAACTCCTGTCAAAATTCAAAGAAAGAAGTAATCACATATAAATGAGTCCCTCCTTGCCGGCTGTCATTTTTACTACAGTCCACCCAAATTTTTCGAAACGTACAAGACTTGTACAGCTTCTTGCATATATATTTTAATAATAATAATAATAATAATAATAATAATAATAAAATAATAATAATAATAAATCGTTACAGTCTGGAGAAGTTCCGTTCGACTGGAAACTAGCAAACTTTATGCCAATATTTAAAAAGGAGACAAATAGCTTCCCAGAAATTATCGTTCCATTAGTCTGACTTCAGTAGTTGGTAAGCTTATGGAGACGAATGTTCGAGACAAAATAATCACTTAGAAATGAATAATTTAATTAAAGGGTCTCAGCACTGCTTTCGACGTCACTCTTCTTGCTAATTTGCTCAACTTTTTTAATGTTGTAAATACTCGTATATATGACGAGGTATATAGACGAGAGTGAAACAAGAGATGTTTATCTATTTCGATTTTCAAAAGGCGTTTGATAAAGTGCCACATTGGAGATAGCTAAAATTCAGTCCCACGGAATTGATGGTAATGTCCTCAAATGGACTGAAAATTGGTTTAGCGGACGTAAACATATTAAAGATACGTAAAGGTATTAATAAGTTACTAGAGTGGGCATAAATCGGACAAATGAACTTTGATATACAGTAGATAAATGTAAAACGTTGCATATCGGCAGAAATAATGTTGAATAAAAGTATTTTATGCGCGACAAGACACTAACGAATGTTACGGAAGAGCAAGATTTACGCATTATTATTGTTGTTGTTGTTGACACTCTTAAATTGGGTAAGCAATGTACCGAAGCGATTAGAAAAGCAAATAGAATCTTAGGATTTATTGATATCTTTGGATTTATTGGTAGTTCATTCGAATTTAAGTCCGGAAAAACAATGCTAACATTATATAATTCCTTCGTACGCCCCCACCCGGAATACTCTGTTTAGTTCTGGTCCCCAAATTTATGACAGGACAGACAAAAATGGAGAAAATGCAGCGATGGACTACAAAGATGATTCCCAGACTCGGAAACAAATCGTACGTTGCCCGTTTAGAAACGTTAAATTTAATCTTGGTCGTAAAAAGGCGGATTTGAGGAGATTTAATCCAGGTGTTTAAAATATTTCGCCCTCGGAAACATAGATAGGATTCGCGGTAATGGTCTCAAATTAGTGGGTAAAAACATTTTAATTTTAATGAAGCTAAATATTTCTTCTTCAATCGTATAGTTAATTTGTGGAATAGATTGCCAGCAGCCAGCGTAGTTCAAAATAATTCGGTAGAGTCCTTTATAAAGACTACATTGCAATCTAGAGACTTAAATGCTTATCTTGCCTTAACCCTCATTTTAGAAGCATTTGTTAAAGCGTAAAAGTATTGTAGAATTTTCATTCTAATTCTCTCCACTTTATTTTAAAGTTTTCACTTATCTATAAATTTGTTTCCACCTTTTCATCTTTCTTCTTAAACAGACAACCACCTAAATTATGATTTTATTGTTGAAATAATTTTGTAGTGTTGAATATGTTTGAAAATCTATTTTGAAAATTCGTCTGAGTTTAAAAACTCTTATTTTGTAGAATTCTGTGTATTGACTCGTCTAAAATCTGATTATTTTGTAAATCAAACATTTTAAATTTTACCCTCGTAATTTGAATCGAAACTTAGGATCGTCTCGAATAATAGTAAATATGGTTTGGGATAATATTAAGTTTCGGGGCCACCAGATTTCGGTGATCCGCCCAGTTCGTACTTCGGGCCAATCAGGGTGACTCTTACATACGCGTTATGTTAGTTATCTCCTACATCACCAATCGGGGATTAAAAAAAATCTGGTGTCTCCGAAATTTAATACCATGGTTTGATTAGATAACACCGTTTCTCTATATAAGCGAAATGAAGACAGTGAGGGCGGGAGTTCGAATTCCGACGGTGCCGGTAATAACAATAATATAGCAGTTAGGGCAATGGACCACATTAGCTGGCCTGAGCACTGTGCCAGTTTTTAGTTTACCCTTGACTTATTATTAAAATGGTTTGGCATTGGATATTTACTGTATATTGTTCAGAAATTTTAAACGGTTTCATAAATGAATATTCATTTTTAATAACAATAAATAATGAATTGTAAGGATTGAATACAAAGTAAAATTATTTTATGTAAAATGTTTGGGATTATATATATATATGTGTGTGTGTGTACATCATAGGTGGTAAAGTTTATATCAAATATATTCCGCTTGACTAAGGTATTCTGTACAAATAGCTGTCATATATGATAAAAAAAATTTATTCAGGGAAATCGTTCATGTTTATCTTTCTTCACGATTTCTATGACTTCCTCATACATACCTTTGGTTTTCCATCTCAGACATATTCCATGCTTCCTTAAAATTACATGAAATGGATAACACTTTTTATGTTAACTGCGTTAATTCCCTTTCGAGGCTGAATTTTTATTATATAAATATGTACGAGACTTCCCATCACTACTATACTTATTTAGGCACTGTGAACTACCCTGGAATATCCTACATTACAATGAAATCAACGTTCAAATAATGAACATTCTTTCGTTGGCAGAATTTACTTTTTGGCGGGGCAGTACCTTACCCATACTACTGCCGCCTCTTAAACCTGCGTGTGCTTGGTAAACCAATTTTAAAGGACAAATAAGCTCAACTTACCTTTTATCCAGAATATCCAGCCAGTCTCTAGCGGTCATTTTTCCATCTGGGACGCATTAACCCTTCTTGGTCGCCCAAACAGCGGCCCCTTCCCCCCGAAATTGTTTCAATCTGATCCGTATCAGAGCCGAATCAAAACCGGAACTTATTTTACATTTAAAGTTTTGAATTTCAAAAATTTTATTATTTTCAGTTACGTTATTTACTTTTGTGTGAAACCTTGAAAATTCTTTTTTGTTTATGGAATTGTATATATTTGTCTTTTTATTTATGTATGCGATCAATAGGCTACTGAACTATTCGAAGCGAGTTCTATTAATATGTAATGTAAATGAAACTCGTTAATTGAATAATGATACATATGCAGTTTACCGGTATTATGTAATCTAACAGGATATGAACCCACATCACCGAGAATGTCGGTCATCATTCCAACGGAAAGGGACTCGGGATGGGGTGCGGAAACAGATTTATCTACGAAGCATCATAACTCGAGAATAAGAAAAAACCAAGGGTTTGATAGATGTCGCGCCGTCTCAAATCATACACGTATTGGGAAGGCAACGGACATTGTTAAACGTTAATAAAGACGAAAATAATTTATCTAATCCAAGCTTGTGACTTATATTCTGAGTTATAGATTTGGTCCATTTAAGAGAGAATAAGTTAAGTTACCCTACGTTAGGTTGTTCAGTTACTAACTGTAATGGTGGAATGCGCTTTCGATAAAATGAGTGAAGGTTCATTTGATCTAATTGGTAGCAGAGAAATAGTTATATGATTTATTGGCAGAAGAACCATTTGGTTGAAGAGTATGAGACCCGATCCAAGGATTTCTTTTATTTTCCCGAAGGAACAGTGACATAACATCGCGAAGCAACCAATTACAACGAACCTTAGTGCAACCGTTAAAGGACGCGATGGAAGAATGTATGGCAAAGTTGAGAGTTTTAATTTCAGGAAGTAACTATTCATTGTTATCTTTTTCTTCACTCCCACTCAGTTGCTGTCTATGTACAGGGGTTTTGCCCGCCATTGTATTGAGTATGTTTCTCGTGTGGGGGTAGTTCAACCCACACAGCTCTACTTGACCGGATGGAATCAAAGGCTTTTGTTCCCCACCTCTTACTGATTGTCTTCCATCCCTCTCTCTTCCCCGCAATGTTGCTTCACTTTCTTTACTATCGCTATTATAACAGACACTGCTCTTCTGAACTCTCTAACTGCATGCCTCCTCCTTTAAGAAGAGCACACAATACCAGACTTTCGACACATTCTCATTCCTTTTCTGTCCAACCCTCTAACATAAGGGTTAATCGGTATTTTCAAGCTCTCATCTACTGGTTCGAAGGACCATGTTATTTTTTTATTTGATTGGGTTCGGAATCCCAGCTGAGCCTTGAACGGCCAAGCTCTGAAGGGTTACCTTAACTTATAGCCTAAATAAAGCTAGACTATAAATTAATCTAGGGGCCGGGGTCTTATTTGGTCCTACCTCAGGGATGTCGACTCGATGCGAGCCTACTTTAGCCCTTGGTTAGCTTAAATGAAAAAGAAGGGGACACTATTTATGGTCTTTCTCTGAACTTTGCAACAACATCACAACCTACACCATTGCACAGTGCAACAATCCTGTATCCAGACTATGAAACTGAATTGCAAGAGAATTCTCTATAAGATCACACCCTATCAGTGCCACTTTTAACAAAAGAGTAGAAAGGACGCTGCCGGCATTCAAAATTGTTGCCACAAGAACCCAAAAAGTTGGCTCTAAAATAAATGACAATTTTTCACCAACCTTACAGTTATGAGATGGATGTAGAGTATATACCTTAACTTAATATATGCAAGCAATGCTGCATTAATCGGCTTAGTCATCATATTACTTTGGGATAACAATGGCTCTTCCTCTTTTAGATTTGCTAACATTTATAACTTGTGCACTGAAATTAAATCTGAAGCATCACTAATATCTACAGATTAACTTTGTCCTCCATCCAACGGTAAAACTTCATACGCTTTTCTGAAGCAAAAGGCCACAGATATCATGCATAATTTTGACCTTCGCATCCGATCCGATGGCAGTATAGATCAAAGTGTGCGAAGCCGCATTTAAAATTTATGTGCCTCGTGAAACTGAAATAAAAAATAAACTGTCACTGAATTCAAATTTTCTTTCTTTTGTGTGACATTATTATTTACATATTAAAATGGAAGCGTGAATCAACTAGAAAGAGGTAGGCTTTGCTATCACTCTTTTTTTTTTCGCTCTATCCTAAACCCTTCATTAATAAATCAACTCAGTAATTAAAAGATTAAATTAAAGAATTTAATTAAACTAGAAAATATACATGATCCTTGATATTTCGTAATTAAAACCCTGAAACTTAATTTTCAATTGCGCAGAATTTCTTTTTTTGAAGTGACAGTTAATAGTTTTCAATTAGTTGTTTTTGATATCCTCTTATTTTTATCAAATTTCATTCCTGAAGGTTTCAAAATTTTGAAAATTGCTCCACCCACTTTTTTTTTTTTTTTTTTTTTTACACAGACAGATAGCGGCAAAAAAATATTTTCGTTGCGTAAAACATCTTTATCAACTCTCGTGGCTCGTTAGTTGGAAAATGGACTCAGGTTGCATAGGTCTGGGTTCGAGTCCTACCTCTGCTGTGATTAGAATTAGGTCAGCCACCTACTCTGTGATTGCCCGAACTTAGGCGACTTTCAGAGTTCACGGCTACGTCCCTCTGTGTGGGAAATTAGGGGTTCCCTCCGGATGTTGTCCTTTTTTTTATAAATTTATTGATGGATAAACAGACTGCATATAAAGGATATCAAAATGGCGTCTTACGCAAACATCACATTCCGATCGACTGATTCTGGTTTCGAGATTTCATTGTGGCAATGAATGACGAGACATTTATTCATTAGTAATCGTCTCAATAAATTTTTGATGAAGTTCGTCATGGTTGAGAGCACCTCATTACCAAGATTTTCCGCTTCTTCGGGTGAACTACACGCTCTTCAAACTTTCCACCATCCTTTGTATCGAAATTTGATTGAGTTCCTCCGTACAATCGGCAGCAACAACAGAAACACAAATATTATCTTTTCATGCATAGTAATTGAACCGACATTTCATTCCACGTTGCGATAAAGTATACAATCAATATACGATCGATGCTCTTATTCTTGTATGAGCAATGGAGCAGAGTTCGTCTTTCCTTTATTCTTCAGAACAAACAAAAACTAATGTATTCGGCATCTATGAACTAGTCTCCTGGGTACAAAGGCTGTACAGGGCGCTCAGGTTAAATAAAATTAGGATAAGCTATCTATTGGGTATATTATACAGTGATGGGCAGTATCTAGATACATGTATCGCCGATACATATCGATCGATACTTTTGTATCGGTATCGGTATCGCTTTAGCTACTTGACAAAAGTATCGATTTATCGGTATCGCTAAGGTCAATTTTCTTAAATGTATCGAAAAAAATCGATACTTCGATACATTAATAAGAATTTTTAAATATTTAAATAGATGTTATAATATGACACTACTGAGTTATAATTATGAATATACAGAAATAATAATAATATTAAATATTTATTTAATGACAGTACTACATAAAAGCATAAAAGTGTCCTAAATGAAACAATGAAACAACTAGGACTGCCAGCATTTCGTGAAAATGAGCTTGATTTTCTCCAGGAATACCTAACCGTACTACAACCCATTGCAACAGCACTTGATAGGTTGCAGCCCGACAAAGAATGTTTTTACGGTTGCCTGCTTCCGACATTGTTAGCTGTAGAGAAGAAGCTAGAGCGTTTGAATTCGGAGGCATTGCGTCATTGTCAGCCACTTCTCAATGCAGTCACAGTAGGGTTCACTAAGCGGTTTGAAAAGTTTCTGTGCCTTGATGCGTCGCATGAGTGTAAAGCAGCAACACTGGCATCGTCTTCAAATCCTCTGTTCAAGTTAAAGTGGATGACAATAAAAGGCAAATTTAATACTAACATTGTCAAAAAGAGGGTTCAAGAAATGTTGGTTAATGCTGTTAAGAGCCTCAGCGAGCAGACTCCCCAGCAACAACTAAGTGATGCTGCATCTGACGGAAGTGCAAATGATTTCTTCTGTTATGAGTCTGCTTCCACTAATGTCTCTGCAACCCAAGATTCCACTGAGATGGAAGTTTTACAGTATCTGGGTGACGGAAGTCATTCTCTCCAATCTCTGAGGTAGTACCCAGGAATTCTACGGGTCTTCCTGAAGTATAACACACCACTACCATCCTCTGCTCCTGTAGAACGGTTGTTTAGTTTGGCTGGTCACATTCACGCTCCAAAAAGGAATAGACTGTCTGACCAGATGTTTAGCCAGCTGGTATTTTTGAAGGGTAATAGTAATTATTTTTAATTGTTAGTTTAATATTTTCAGTCATTCATGTATCCTACAAAATTAAAACATACTTTCATTAAATAAAGCAATTGTTTTTATTTACATCTATAAAACCCATTAAAATGTCGTTGATTTTACTTACAGTGCGTACAAATTAATAGTATAAAGAATAATATCTAATACCTACATATTAAATGAATAATTATAAAAATGTACCGGCGATACATGTATCGGTATCGGTATCGCTTAAGACATCTAAAAAGTATCGGCGTATCGGTATCGCCTAAGACGTTCTTCATGTATCGATGTATCGGTATCACTTTAGCGATTTTCATGTATCGATGCCCATCACTGGGTATATACAATTTAGGGTTATGACTTTTTAATTTTTTGTCATAAATATTGTTTCCTGTATCATCAATCGATGAACGTTTGCTTGAAAACAATAAAAAAGGGCACTAAATACTCTGGAAAATCACTGGAACAGAGACCCATCTGCAATAGCTATACCAAGGAGCAACCAATGTGCGGAACGTGCCATTAAGGTGATACAAGAACTTTACGTAAACTGTAAAAATAAAGACAACCTTAATCACAGGTTTATTTTAAGCAATAAGTAAAACAATAATAGAGTAAATGTATAATATTGTATTTGTATAATTAATATGTATTGTATAGGTATAATGTTGTATAATATAATATATGTTTATGTATAATAATTGTGAACTAAACATGCAAATTTCTATTTATTATTTTATTAATTTTTTATTTTTTATTTTGGGGTGAAGTTTTTTCAAAATATATCGAAAAAACTGTTATTTCCATTGTCAGGGGGCAAAAGTTCATCGATTTATGATACAGGAACATGAGGTTATAAAAATGTCATAACCCTAATATACATACTTGTCACTCTGAGAAAAGTTTTCCTTTCGATTTTTCACTTCAGTCCCCGATGAAATACATTGATAAATTAGTAGAAAACGGGAGTCGATAGAAAAATTACCTAAAATCCCCATAAGATTCAGAATTAAAGAATGTTATGATATTACGGTAAAAAAAAAAAAAACACACACACACACACACACACACGTGCTCATCTCTGCATAAGCAAGGTACTAACTTTTTTAAGTCCATATATCTAAAAAACATTAATCAAACCTAATTTAACGTAACCTAACTAAACTTATCTCCATCGAACCGAGAAGGGAGTGAGGATTTTTTCAAACGCCTTTGGGGTGTTCGAAGAGTGGTTTCAATTAAGTCATTAAATAATAAGATACTCGCTAACTTAACCTAGTGTAACCTAACCTAATCAAGACCAACATATCTTTTTTTCCGACAGTAAAAAATGTTTCTGGGTTTCTTATGTAAACTTGTTAATGTTCCGAGGTATTAAAATTCTAAAACTTAGCCGATGCCGATTCCATGAAAAGCTGCCGATACCGATTCTTTGCCTATATTTTAAAAACCAATTCTTTTCATACATTTTACTAATCCAATGTGAAAACTTCCAATTTTCATATTTTTACATTTCAAATTTGTTTAAATGCTTTTCATAGCTCACTCCACAATATACAGTACCAGAATTTGTTACTCATATACTGTAGCTATTATACTGGTAGGCTTTGAAAGAACTTAAGCACACCTTACATTAGTGTAGTCAGGAAAAAAAAAGCTGCATTTAGAAACACTCATGACATAAGAATAAAAGTCTAAGGTTATACTACTTCTGTTCTGAGGAAGTTCACAAACCTTGACAAGTGTTACTAAATTCATTTATTCTGCGGTGAAGAAGACATTAAGCAACCACTTCACTAATATGCCCTTGTTAAACTCATGAAAATGTCCACAGAGAGAAATAGGAATAACAGCGTAAACGGAGTTGCCAGTCAAAGGATAGGCAATGTCGCGCTCGGCAGGGGAAGCAGCAGGGCTTCCCAGGTCGTCACCAGGCGAATTCCCTGCGATACCAACATAAGAGTAAAGATTGGGACGTGGAATGTAAAAACAATGAACAGACCAGAAAAGTTAGAGAACATCAAACAAGAGATGAATAGGCTGAGCATAGATGTTATGGGGTTGTTGAAAGTCAGATGGCGAGAAGGAGGAGATTTTATTAGTGGAGACGTGAAAGTGATTTATTCTGGTGGCGACAGGGCTGAGAGAGGAGTTGCTATTTTACTTAGAGGAAGGATAAGAAACACCGTAGAGGAGTTAGGCTGTGTGTCAGGTAGAATCATGTGGATAAGAATGAAAGGCAAAAAAGTAGATACATTTGTCATGCAAGTGTATATGCCAACAAGCGCCCATCCGGAGGAAGAGGTAGAAGAAATGTATGATAGAATAGAGGAAATAATTGAAGCCCATGGGAGAAATACTAACATAATAATCATGGGGGACTGGAATAGTGTGATTGGAGAGGGAAAGACGGAAGGGAGGTTGAACCATTCGGATTAGGTAGAAGAAATGAAAGCGAAAAAAAGCTAGTAGAATTTTGCAGAAGGCAAGAACTCATGGTGACTAATATTTGGTTCCAAATCACAAAAGAAAGAGATACACATGGAAAAAACCAGGAGACACTGAAAGATTCCAAATTGACTTTATTTTGGTAAGACAGAGATATAGGAATGCAGTGAAGAACTCGAAAGCTTATCCTGGAGCAGATGCTGACTCCGATCATAACTTGGTGGTAATGGAAAATATGGTGAGGCTGAAGACTCTGAAAAAGAATAAAATAGGGAAGAAATGGGATACTGAAAAACTGAAAGGAGAACAAAGGATAGTTTTTGCTAAAAAAGGTGACTGAAGAGAGGAGGCAAAAAAATGACGGCCACATTCATATGAAAAGTGAAGAAAGATGGTGTAGACTGAGGGATGCAATAAAGGAGAGTGCACAGGAAAATATCGGTTATGTGAAAAGAGAAGCAATGAAACCCTGGGTCACTACAGAAATGCTTGACAAAATGGAGGAAAAAAGAAAATGGAAGAGTATAAATACAGAAGAAGGGAGACAACGATACAGACAGTTGAATAACGAACTGAGAAGAGAAACTGATAAAGCGGCTTGGAGAGTAGTGCAGGGAATTGGGGGAATTAGAAAGGAAAGGAAGAACTGATTTAATGTACCAAAAAGTTAAGGACATAAATAGGTGGAAAAGAAGTAGCTTGGGAGTGCGAGAAATAGAGGGGAGAAATGGAGAAAAACTGAAATAACCAGAAGATATAAGGAAGAGATGGATTGAATATATTGAAGAACTGTATGATAAAGAGAACAAACCTAATAACATCGAAATGGAGGAAGCAGATGAGGTGGAAGTAGATTGTATGGGACCGGACATATTGGAAAGAGAAGTAGAGATGGCTGTAAAAGACTTAAGAAATGGCAAGGCCCCAGGACCAGATGATGTACCAGCAGAACTTCTGAAGAGTCTTGAAGGTGATGCTAGAGAGGAGGTGAATGTATTGTGCAGAAACATGTATGAAAGTGGAGACTGGCCTGCTGACTTCATAAGAGTCTCTATGATTACCATCTCCAAGAAACTGAGAGCCACCAAGTGTTCAGAATTACGAACCATAAGCTTGGTCAGCCATGCATCAAAAATAATGCTGAGGATAATAACCAGAAGACTAACGAACAGAGCTGAGCACTACTTTGGAGAGGATCAGTTTGGATTTAGGTCAAAATACGGAACAAGAGAAGCTATTGGTATTATGAGAATGATGGGAAAGAGAGTGCTGGAGCATGATCAGGGAATGTTTGTTTGTTTTATTGACTTTGAAAAAGCTTTTGACAGGGTCCAATGGAGGAAATTAATGGAAATATTGAAGAATATTAATATTGACTGGAGGGACCGTAGGCTGATAAAAAATCTATATCTTGGCCAAACTGTGAATGTTAGAGTTGCAGGAGGAGAATCGGAGCCTGGATTCGTTGGGAGAGGGGTCAGGCAAGGACGCTCCCTGTCCCCCGTGTTATTTAACATTTATGCGGAAGCAATGATAATAGAAGCACTCTCAGATCTAGAAGAGGGAATCAGAGTTGGAGGTAAATTGGTCAAATCTGTAAGGTTTGCAGATGATAAGGCATTTGTTTGTAGTACTGAGGAAGGACTGCAAAGAATGGTCAATAGCTTGACAACAACGGCGGAAGAATTTGGAATGAGAATTAATGAGACCAAAACAAAGGTAATGAAAATTGAAAGAAGGAAAGGAGCACAAATGAACGTATGGAGTGTTGTACTGTATGGAGCAGAAACATGGACACTGAAAACAACTGAAAAGAAACTCCTGGAAAGTTTTGAAATGTGGATTTGGAGAAGAATGCTAACGATAAGCTAGAGGGAACACCAAAGTAATGAGGAAGTACTGCAACAAGTGAGGGAGGAAAGAAGACTCATTAAGGTGATAAGAGAAAGACAGAAGAAATGGATCGGACATGTGTTAAAAGGAGAAGGATTGTTGAAGGAAGTGATAGAGGGTAGCAGGTCCGGCGCCAGCCTATTTGGCGCCCTTAGCAGGACTGCAGCTGGCGCCCCCACCCGCCTCCCACTTCACGATTGGGTTTGCCCACAAAGTAATCAAGGTACCATATTGAAGAAACTATTTGCCTTACACTGATCTATTTTAATTTGCTAATACATACATTTATTATAAAATTATAAAATCATTTCACAGTTCAAGAAAGTGTCATGACCAATCAAAACAGCGAGTAAAGCGAGGCATATGTAGTAACAAATCAGAACGCTCAAAAGTGCTAAAATATGTGTGCAAAAAGGACATATCTACTGTTTTTTCCAAGCAAGAAGGGCATATGTCACATAAAAACAGTTATTCGCTTATTGACGACTCCCGGAACTCATATTAAGCCGTAAATAAGCCGAGTCGCTTATTGACGACTCTCGTCTGTGCGCGCAACATTTTTAAATCGCTTATTTACGACTCCCGTCCCTAAAGGGCTAAAGGTCGTGATAGTGAAAGTTCTATAATGACTGAATAAGTTAATTATGTAAATATCAGTCAAGCTAAACTGGTGTACATACGTCGTACAACCTTTCATCATTTGTCTATGCTTCTCATTCCTTCATTATTTTTTTCATGTTGTTCTTACATAATACTATCAGACGTGCACAGGGCGGGAGGCGCTGGCGCCCCCCAGATCCTTGGCGCCCTTAGCATTTACTAACCTCGCCTAATGGAAGCGGCGGCCCTGGAGGGTAGATACGAAGGTATAAGACCGAGGGGAAAGAAAAGGAAAGTAATGCTAGATTATTTAGGAACTACCATGAGATGAAAAGGATAGCTCAGGATAGAACACTTTGGCGGGACACACGAGTTGGACGGACCTGCCTGATACGCAGAACACGATGGATGAATGGATACTGTAGCTAAAATGATGTTAATTAGTTTTATTACTCAGTCAAATGATAAAATAATTTTATTTTAGTTTCATAAATTGAATATCAATACTTTAAAGTAATTGGTTTTCCTTATGTTGAAAGTATTTTCTTTCTTCAACACTATAAACAATAACAAAATTTTTCATTAAAATTTCAAGTCCCTGCCCCGTGGTGCCCAATTTGAATAAAAAAAAACGATATACGAGTACAATTTGGGTTTATAAAATTATAAAATTATTAAAGTACTTAGTCAATATAATAAGATTGTTTAATATATAAATTATAAAGAGTACAACTTAATAGAGACTTATTATTAATATAGAGTAGGAGATTACGATAGTTTACAATATTTAGATATTAGCTAATTTCAAATAATCCTAAGAAAATCTGCTAAATTTGCCCGATGCCGATGAATTAGTACACCATTAGTTACCTCTTACAAAATTGCCCCTATCACATCTGTGAACTATCGCACACTCCACCTTACCTATACTCCACTTTCCTGCGGGCGCCACACACACGCACACACACACACACCTGTACACACCTTCGCATAAACGACGTACGGAGTTTTTTTAAATGTACTGTATATATTTAAAAAACTAATTAACGCAGCCTAACCTAACCTCAGTGCCATCGAACTGAAAAGAGCGTAACAAGTGTTCCGGACACAGTTGCGGATGTTTTTCGTTAAGTCTCTAAATAATGAGGTACTAGCTAACTTAACCAAACTTAACCTAAACTAGCTTAACCTAGCGTAACCTAACCTAACCTAATCGGGGCTAATATACTTTTCCGACAATAACAATATTTAAAAAATTTTATATACTGTAATTTTTTTAATGATCTGATGTACCCAAAGTGTTACCTCACAAAAAATTACCCGACCACATCTGTGTATTATCATACACTCGACCTCACTCGTAGCCAGTTGCTGTGCGCGCGCACGCGCGCACACACACACACACACACACACACACACACGCTATTTTAAACAACCTTTTGATCTTTTGAACAAAGGCTTTATTCTGTTCCTAATAATGAAGTTATTGCTGTGTTTGTCAGAATAATAAATATTACTTGGTTTTTATTAGTCCTATTTTTGTTTTTGGGAGTATGTTTAGTGAGAACTCTATTCTTCCCATTAACTGTAAATTTATTTATAGAATTTTATGAAAGATGACTTTTGTTCGCAGTTCAACACAATTTAATATAGAATTCTCGATATTGGTGATGGTAAACTTAGCAGCGTTTGGCCAAGGTGATCTTAATGTGGAAGATACTGTAGACCTCATCAATAATTATAATCGATGTAAACAAAACTAGAATCGCATTTCAATTTCAAAATAATTTTAACTCTACATCAGAATAATTCTTTTATAAATTTAAAATTTTTGAAAAAAAAAAGGGGGGGGAGTGGGAATAATCCATTTTGAGGCATTCACGGCTTTTTTGAAGAGGGAATAAATTTTACGTATTGGAAGAAAATAGTCTTACGAAGGAATATATTTTATAGATGAGTGTTAATTCGGAGAAAGTTATAGAGAAACTTTTTACATAAAAGTGAAAAATTTTAATGAAATTTTGAATAAACTTTTTATTTGGTTCTTCCAATAGTACCATATTGAATAAATTAAAATTAGTTTAAAAAGTTTTTCACTGATCTTTTGTATGCGATATATATATATATATATATATATATATTGCAACATATTCAAGTCAGCGGAAGACAATACCATCATTGAAGTTCAACGGAGGAAAATACCAACAGATAAGATATGGTAACAAGAAGCTACAGCATAAAGGGCACAAACCAAATAAGGAGAGACAGATAACACCAAACTCACAAGTCAGGGATTTTGGAGTAATAATGTCGTCGGATGCAGAATTTAGAGCGCAACAGCATTAAAATCACAACAGATAGAAAAGTAATGAGAATTTTCTGGAGGAGCTTCTGCAGCAGAAAAGCAAACATTATGCTCATATTGTGGAAGACTTTAGTTCTACCAATAACTGAGTATTGATTAGTACTCACAAACACATACAGAAAACGAGACATTGTAAACATAGAAGCCATACAAAGGAATTTTATGTCTAAGATAGAGGAAACGAAAGAGGAAGACTCTCTGGAAAGAAGACGCGAGTGATACACAATAATTACATATGAGGGGCGTATCCCAAACTTTAGTAATGAAATAGAAACATTGGAATAAGAGAGAGGGCAGATTCTGTACTGTCCCAGCTGCGATGGGACAAGGGACAAGGAAAAAAGAGCATGGAAAATCCTTCCGAATACTAGGCCCAAAACTTTTCAACGTTCTGCCGAAAGATCTGAGGAACAGCACGCCAACCTGAATAATTTTAAGAACGACTGAACAGGTCGTAGCCTGTCAAGCTACGAGGACAGGAGGAGAATGAAAAACAACTCTCTCCCTCTACCATATCCTGCAAATGAGGCGGAATGCTGCAGAGAGGTCGGCCGCAGGTCGATCCTCAATCGTTGTTCGAAGCCATCATAAGGTAATATATATATATATATATATATATATATATATATATATATATATATATATATATATTATTTCACGAAAGTAACACGTGAATAATATTTATGATGAAAATAACCACGAAGGAAAAAAGAAACAGAATGGTGCTCAAGCGCTTTCGTCTAATCATCTAATGACATCCTCAGGAACACTGAGGATGTCATTAGACGAAAGCACTTGAGCACCATTGTGTTTCCTTTTCCTTGGGGATATTTTCATTACATATATATAATTACTTCCTCTTTTGAAGTAAAGATCAGTTCAAATAAGTCTAATAGTATATCAGTTATAATTGTAATATATTTTAATAATAATAATAATAATAATCGTTATGTAGTATCTCATATTTTAAGTTTTCATCGTCTTCTTCAAACGACTGAATTAATTACATCAAGTTGTTCCGACTGGAAGTCAAAATCGAGAAGGTTTGGGTCAGAATTGAGATGGGAATGCAAATTGAAATTCTTGATCCGGAATCCCAACCACTTTTAAATGGATTCCCAAATGAAATTCTACACTGAAATTAACAAGGGTTGCAACTGTTGACCAAATAGGCTTTGAGTTCGTTGTCCGAATTCTACACCCTCTGGCTACAGTTTACACTCCAATCTCAAAATAAATACATCTGCTTATACCTTTCTCCTAATTCTACTGACAATCCAAAGTTCTTTGACTACCTCGCTTCCAAAGTGGAATACATTCTATCCGCTCTCCCTTTGCTAAAATCTCCACTGTAGGTGATTTCGCTGTTCACCACTACCTTTGGCTTTTCTTCCATCCCACAAACAACCCTGGTGAACTGGTTTACAACTTTATCCTGAATGACCTAGAGCAGATTATACAGCACCCTACTCGTATTCCCGATCGCCCTGAAATAGGCCCAACATTCTGGATTTATTTCTCGCCTCTCATCCTTCTTACTCTGTTCAACTTTTCTCCGTTGGGCTCCTCCGACCACACTCTTATATCTACAAGTATTTCTTGTCGCCTTTGGCACTTTGGCGCCGCTGATTGGGAGGCCCTTAAGCAGTACTACCCTGATTTCCCATATTATGATTACTGCTTCGTGAAAGGGCCCCTCTGAGTGTGCTGAGCGCATCACGGAGATGATTTTCTCGGGCATGGAGGCATACATTCCATATTCTATTCCTACTACTAGTGCAAGAAAAAAATACTTTGGTTTAACCTTGCTTGGTCTAGTGATATCCGCAATACAAGGAACCGTCGCCATTTAACTCCTGTCTCTCACTTAGCTTATATTTCTGCCCGAAATCATGCAAAATCTGTTCTTCGATTCCCCAAAAATCCTTCATCACACAAAAATGTGAAAATCTATCCAATTCTAATTCTTTCTCGCTCTCTCTTTCTGGCACCTAGCCAAGAACCTCTCCAACAACTTTACTACTTCTTCTTTCCCTCCTCTTTTCCATTCTGACGGCTCAATTGCCGTCTCTTCTCCCGTTAAAGCTGAACTCTTCGCTCAAACTTTCGCCTCCAACTCAACCCTAGACGATTCCGGTATTGTTCCTCCATCTCCTCCTCCCTCTGACTTTATTATCCCTGAAATTAGAATCTCCTCCCAAAAATGTTTTTTCTTCCCTATCCGGGTTCAACTCCAGGAGGGCATACAGTCCTGATGGTGTCCCTCCTGTTGTTCTCAAGAACTGTGCTTCTGTGCTCACACTGCCCAGGCAAACTCTTTTGTCTTTGTCTTCCATCTGGTACTTTTTCTTCCTGTTGGAAGTATGCTTTCATTCAGACTGCCCCAAAGAAAGGTGACCTCTCTCAACTCTCCAACTATCGTTCAACTGCTTTGATTTGTGGCCTTTCTAAAGTTTCTGAATCTATCCTTTAACACATTCACCGCCAACACTTTTTAATATGGTAACCAGCCACCGCCAGCATTTTTGCACGTTTTAACGCAACTACTGTACCATGTCTCACCAAAAATTTAAACAAAAATTAAAACTAAAGATATCTCTAAACAAAATATACCAAAATGAAGCGTAGAATGTATCCGTTCAAGATGAGATTTCTCGTCTTTGGCGGTGAATGTGTTAATAGGAAAATTCTTAAACATCTCTCTTATAGGCTTCTTTCAGATCGTCAGTATGGGTTTGCAAGGGACGTTCTACTAACGATCTTATTGCATATATTTCTGATCCTTCGTCATCCTTCTTTAGAGATTCCGGTAAAACTTTTGCTATTGCACTAGACAAAGCTTTTGATAGTCTGGCACAAATCCTTAATTTCCAAACTGCCCTCCTTCGGTTTCTATCCTTTTGTCTGTGCCTTCATCTCTAATCTTTTTTCTGGTCGATCTATAGCTGCGGTTGTAGATGACCACTGTTCTTCTCCTAAAGCTATTAATATTGGTGTTCATCAGGACTCTGTCCTGTCACCCACTCTTTCTTTTCATTTATCAATGATATATTAAGTTGCAGTTCCTGTCCTATCCACTCTTATGCGGATGATTCCACTCTTCATTTCTCCACCCGCTTCACAAAGCGTCCTTCTCGACAATCACTCCATAATTCGCATAGGACGGCTATGGTACACCTGATCTGATCTTCCTATTATCTCTGATTGGGGCAGAGAAAACCTTGTGGCTTTTAATGTCTCAAAAACTCATTTCCTTCATCTGTCTACTCGTCACAATCTTCCACACAACTATCTCCTTACCTTCAGCAATACACAACTCATTCCTTCCTCTTCTTTTAACATTTTTGGCGTTTCCTTTTCTCGTGATCTTTCCTGGAAAAATCACATATACAGTACTCTTTCTAAAACAGTTTCTAAGAGGTTAGGTGTGCTGTACCGGCTCCGCAGTTTCTTCACCCACAATCAGTTGCTGTCTCTGTACAGGGGTCTTGCCCGCCCCTGTTTGGAGTACGCTTCTCATGTGTGGGGTAGTTCTACTTGACCGGATGGAATCAAAGGCTTTTCGTCTAATCATTTCCACGCTTCTTACTGTCTTCATTCTCTCTCTTCGCCGCAGTGTTGCCTCACTCTCTCTTTACTATCACTATTATAACGAACACTGCTCTTCTGAACTCTCTAACTGCATTTCTCCTCCTTTAAGGAGAGCTCGCAGTACCGGACTTTCTACACATTGTAATTCCTTTTCTGTCCAACTCTCTAACGCAAGGACTAATCGGCATTTTCAATCTTTCATCTACTCAAGCGGTCTACTCTGGAACAATTTTCCTCAATCCATCTTTCACCCTGTCGATGACCTCCAATCTTTCAAACGCAGAGTGTCCAGGTATCTCAAAAACCCTGGACCTTGGTTTTGGCTCTCCTCTTTCTCTAAGTGGGGAGCGTTTATGTGGGTGTTGCCCTTGGCCCCGCCTTCCCGCATAAAAAAAAAATAATAATTTGCAGAATAGCCTGAAGAACTGTCACACTTATCAATCACCTCAAAATTTCTGACAGTTAAATGACGAAACAACTAAGTATGAGCGAAGTAAGGTGAGGTCATTTCGATTTGGTATCGGCAAATGCTAAATATGTCATGCAGGGAATTGGCACTCACTGTTATGTGACGTAAATAGGATTAAATATTAAATGAAAATGACAAATATATGTGCTTACCTTTATGACAGACTATGATACTATTTTAGTTTGTTTTTATTATAAATTAGAGGTGCTACGTTTTATGAACGAAGAGGTCTTATTTCATCTCAAAATATTCGAATCGTGTCGGTTAGTATAATCATTTAATTTCGGTTTTAAGTTAAATATAAGAATGGTTTCTAAAGAAGAGAGGTCGTCGTTATCTGGTTTGCAGAGGTTTCGGAAACTGTTACTTCTTATAAATGATTGACTCAAATCAAGAGATCGGTTTCGAATATTGGAGTACATCAGTAATTGGGGCAGTTGCTTTAGTATCTGTATGGGTGCTAATCCCTCAATATTCGTCGATTAGTACTTTAAGTTGGCGTGTATTTTTTTTCAATACAGGATTAATGGCATAAATGAGAGATGAACAAAGAGAGATACAAATTCTTTCCTTAATAGGGAAAAATGGTTCAATGCTTTAATCGTGTGTAAATAGGCATTTTATGCCACTTGAGGATAAAAGCTTTTGACCAACGTTATTAACTTCATTTTTTAGCATTTCCTTTCGTGTCTTTAAAAGGGAAGTCTAAACTATTTATTTATTTATTTTGAGAATTTGGTTAACGTGGGATAGAATAAACAACGGTTTCCATTAATTATTTTAACTTGATAATAACTGCAAATAGGTGGTTATGTTAATACACGTTTAGCAGCCCAGATCTAGAATTCCTCCATGATTGTAAACCAGGAGTACGCGAATGTTTATATTCCAAGATGGAAATTTAAAAAAAAATAACAAAATAAACAAGAATTCAATTTACTTCCCGAGCTTTAGGAAATTAAAGTGCAAATGGGTATTGGAAAGGTAAGGAGTCTAATGGATAATGCAAGAGAGGAATGTAATTTTTCCTTTAAAGGGAAACAACATTTACAACAAGATAGAGTTTCAACGAGGGATCTCTGGTCCTCGTTGCAGCTAATTTCTTTCTTTCGTATCACGAACAGAAATGGCTTGAAGAGTGCCACTCTCGCTTCAAATCTATTTACTATAGGAAGATAATATATTACAATTTCTTCGTATCAATATTACCAGAATAGATCAACAGAAAAGTCACTTTCACTGGACTGAGAATCAAATTTGTCTAATTTTTACCCACTATAAAGAAAACCTAATTTTTACCTTGTTCAATAAAGCATACAAGATTTGTTCTAATTTTAAAATGTTTTTATAATGAACTTGAGCGTATGAAAGAATTACTTTTAGGAAATGGATGTACAAAGCAATTTATGGAAAGGTACTTTTGTAAATTTTTCAATGACGTATTTGTACCGAAACCAAAAATGTACCTCAAAAAAGGAGTATATTTTGAACTCCATTATTAATTAACCCTTTCGGTACTGTATGTGCGAGCGGAACGTACTGTATGCCCCACAGACGGCGTTTCATTTATGCCCATTCAAATGCGGGCGTGAAAATTAAGATCGTACGACATACGTAGTTAGTCTGCGGTGATCCATTCATACGTCGTACGTAGTTAGATCTTAAAGGGTTAAAGACAACAAAGTATAATACTAAAAATATTAATAACGTTGGTCAAAAGATTTTATCCTCAATTGACATAAAATGTATATTTACATTCAGTCAAAGTATTGGATTATTTTTTCGTATAAAGGAAAGAATTCGTATCTCTCTTTGTTCATCTCATTTATCAGTATAATTGTGATGAATGTAAATCATCTTATGTTGGAAAAACTACACACGAACTTAAAGTACGAATCGATGAACAGTGAGGGATTAACATCCGTACAGATACTAAACCAACTGACCCGATTAATGTACCCCAGTATTCGAAGTCATTCTCGTGATTTGGGTCACCCGCTTATAAAAATTAAGTTTTTTAATCCTCCGTAAACCAGAAAAATAACGACCTCTCTTCTCTAGAAATCATTCTTTTACTTCTCTTAAAACCGAATCAAACGATTTTGTTACTCTCTAAATATCTTTCTCATTTCCAGAAGCGATCCGCAAATGAAAATGTACAAAGTAAAAAATCCACATTTGAGAAAATAGTTTTTTATTTGAGAAATAATGTTACTCCATTCCCATTCACGATAAAGGCGCCAAAAGGAAATGGCTAATATTTCCTAATTTAATTTAACTTAACCTAAACAACCTAACCTAACCCGGACCAAAGTGGGAAAGCCGAGAATGAGAATGACATGAATTTGAAAATACTTCCTTCGAAATTCTCGCTCTCGAATTTCCCACTCTTGATAACAGAATAAAATGGGAATGACATTGAGTGGGATGATAGTGGCCCCATGATACCATCCAAACTAAGACTTAATATTGAAAATGGTCATAATTCGGTTGGTTTTGTTATTGATATATATATATATATATATATAGATATATATATATATATTATATAATATATATATATATTATATATATATATATATATATACACATATGTTGTGTATGTGTGTGCGTAAAAACTTATTTTCAAATTTGCATCTTTGACCGAAATTGCCTTTCGATCACATTTGAATTTGTTTATATAAAATTCAGAGAAATCGTACCTTGAAAAAAAATATCTTAAAGCAACAGGTAGCGAATTCGGAAAACGGAATATATATATATATATATATATATATATATATATATATATATATATATATATATATATATTATATATATACAGTATATATATATACAGTATATATATATATATATATATATATATATATATATATATATATATATATATTATATATACAGTATATATATATAGTTTATGATATTTGAAATTTACATGGTTATGCGATTTATCGGATCACATGAAGATCAGGATCCCCAGCCTCAATTACCTTCGTTAAAAATAACGAAAATATCACGACTTAGCCTAACCAATCGTCAAGGGCGTACAGTTGACCTAACCGGGCATTCAATTTAATTTATTATTATAGTTGGTTCTGTAAAGCAAAAAACAAGAATGCATGGGAGCCCTGATCTTCAGGCGATCCGATTTATCTATTATCTATTTGTTTATTTATTTCGACGGTTTAGCTAAATTTTTTTAATGTAGAGTCGATTTTGGAACTGGGTCTTGTCGTTCCTTCTCATACGAATACTTATTATTATTATTTTTTATAAAATAAACTTCTGTTTTTTCACTATTATTGTTTTACGCAATTTTTCATGAATTGAAATGCGTTTAATACATATTTCGAATCCTATTTTATCGCATACAAAAAATATATATATATATATATATAATACAGTTACGTTGTAAAACATCACTAAAGGCAAACTTCAAAAAAAAATTCGCCCGCGCGCGTAACAAAACCAAACCAACTCCTCCGACGGCTGACACGATACTAAATGCTGACGCAGCATTTTTTTTTTTTTTAAAAAAAAGAGGGGATAAGAAAATGACGGGTATAAATTTATTAATTTTATTAAAGGTCTTAAAAAAGGGAATTCATTTTATTTTCTTTTGAAACTCCACAATTTTTTGGGGGATTCCAAAAGGAATTAAAAGGAAGAAAAACTAAATATATTTTTCTATCGAATTAACTAAATTTAATCAGCAATTGGAGGGGAACTCTCAAAGAGGGGGCTATTTTGTAATGCTGAAAAAGGAAAAACGATGAAGTAACTGGAACAAAGTTGAAAAATGTTTCCTCTCTCTCGAAAAATATAAAAAGTTGAATTTTAATAGTTTGTTTATTATACCTGTTTGGAAAAAAGTAAAAAGCTTTTCGTTTCATTGGTTCGTTCTAATTACGAAATAAAAATATATGAAGTTTTTGTTATTTTTTATTCATTCGAAGTTGAAGCTTTTTCTATGTTTATTTTCAATTCAATATATCCATTTATAGTTCCAAGTTACAGTTGTTATATAGAGCGTTGACAAAAGTAGATAAACACAAAAATTATTGTTCTCAAGAACAAATGGCAAAGTTCATTAATGGAATGCCAGAACGTGTGTCACCTTTACATAATGGAAAATGGAAAAGCAAAACGATTGTAAATATATTGATTTAATAATAAATCTGCTATTATTTATTGACTTTTATTATCAAATAAAAAAACTATTGGAAAACCATTTGCTTTTGTCAATCCTCTATCTATAGTATACAGTGGTGCTCATAAGTATTCGTACAGAGAAATATTTCAGCTATATTCGTTCTTATCTTTTGTACCATGCATACGATAGTTGAAAAGTTTACCTTTCGTTTGAAAAATTTTAACAAATAAAAAAAATTAGTTTACTCCAACATTTGATGTATTAACTCGCAAAATCATTTAGCACTCCTTGTGTCCACCTTTTGCTTCAATGACTTCAATGATTATTTTGGGTATTCAGATTCAAAAGGTTTCTCTTTGACTGGGCCACTCGAGAAGCTTCATATTCTTTTGTTGAATCCATTTCATGGTGCTCTTACTTTTTATGTTTTGGATCATTATCTTGTTGCAGTACCCAATTGCGACCCATTCGCGACTCTCCAACTGAAGGCAATACATTTTCTTCTAATATGTCCTGATATTTCTTCGAATTCAAGATTCCATTCATGACGACAAACTTTCCTGGACAAGAAGCACTAAAACATCCTAAAAGAAGCAAACTACTACCACCATATTTGACCGTAGGAAGGATGTTTTTTTTCCCTCGAATGCGGTATCTGATTTTCGCCAAACATACCTTTCCTCGTTGTTCCCGAATAATTCACTTTTGTTCTCGTCTGTCCAGAGAACTTTCTTCCAGAATGCAAATCCATCATTTTGATGATCCTTTAGCGTACTTTAAACGAGCTTCTTTGTGCGATTTTCGAAGCAGAGGACAGTCTTAATGTTTGGCAAATATCACCTGCAGTGACTCGTGGATTCGCAGCGGCCATTTTTTCAATCTGTCTAGCTGTACGTTTTGAAAACTTGTAAGGTCGTCCACACCTTAATAGAGTTTTGATTATTCCAAAGCCTTTCGATTTATTTATAACTGCAGCAACCGTCGTAAATAAATTCGAAGTTGTTCTTGTATCTTCCGACAACTCTTTCCAGGCTCGTGTGCAGCAATAACAGATCTCAGATCTGTAGACAGCTATTTACCACGGAGACCCATTGCTTACTAATGGTTTGTACAGTCATGCGCCTTCCAAGCGCAGATTCGGACGGGTTTGGAGCGTTTTACACAAAACGGTCAGAATTTGCAAATATGCAACTTTCAGGTTTGCTTAAATAAACATCGGTGGAAAGCGACCGCGTAATGAATGATCTTGGTTGAGTCTTATAGATGCTTATAACATTAAATGAAAGTATAAGGACATCTTAAATTAGCTTCAGACGAAAGGAAAACACCACAACATTCATTTTCCAAACAAAAACAGCATTTTGAATTGTCTGATATATGAAATGTATTAACATGTATTAAATGAGATAACATACTGCAATGTGTTTTTAGTCCCATATATGCCAAAAAAATACCCCTAAAATGCTTAAAAGCCAGGAGTTTCGTGGGTTCTGCCCCCCGAGTCCCTGTCAAGGGCGCTGCCCCTGAGCCTTGCTGGGCGTTTAGACGGCCCCCAGACCCCCGGCCAGTAAATCGGTCACTTTCAGGTTCTGGATCCGCCCCT
>JAJOZX010001346.1:0-87500 GCA_023014485.1 Bathynomus jamesi | reverse complement strand
TATATATATATCTTGATTGTAAGTTTGATATAATTTCAAGTCAATTTAAGAATATTCGAAAGTTCATTAAATTTTATATTAATTTTCGGTTTCTTCATTTTAATGTAAAAGGCTTCGGCAATTTTTAGTTTTTGTACGTTATGTGATGAGTAGAAGATTTGAAGTTTTGCGAGATATTTTTTAAATTTAATATTTTATAATCTACTCTGTAATGTTCGTTAATTTTACTTGGACGATATTTATGTTGGTATGCTCTCTCTTTAATGTGGTTTGTGGTGTAACCAATGTAAGTCGACGTACAGTCAACTACAGGACACGTAAATTGGTACACCGCATGATGTTGCTTATCAGCGTTTTTGTTACGTGTCGAAAAATGGCTTGATAACTTTTTGTTTTTATAGTATATGTTAACATTGATAGTTTTTTCTTTATCCATTGGTTTTATGTGCCTCTTTAATATATTGTTTAGACATTTTTCTTCATGTTTTAGTCTTGTTGGGTTTCTTGTTTCGAAGTAAAATTTTATACCTGTATTTTTATTTTCATCATCTTCCTTATTTTGGAAAATCACTGTTTATTAGATTTTGCTTTATTGTCTTAATTTCTTGATTAAATAGTTGCCAACTTGAGCATATATTGAAAGCTCTCTGCAAGAGTGTTTTAATTATTGATAGTTTATAATTTTCTGGTGAGTATGAATTATAATTTAAATACGTTCCTTTGTCTGTTGGTTTAACACGTACACCAGTCGTTAAACATCCATTTTGACCAATGAATATATTAATGTCGAGAAAAGAGAGTGTATTATTCAAGGCAGGTTCAAATGTGAATTTTAATTTACTTAGTTCATGAAGTCTTCGAATAAATAAAGGAATGTGGTTAGTTTTTAAATAGTGTCAAGGTATCGTCAACATATCTCGTATACAGTTTTCGCTTGTAGAAGTTGTTTTCTTTCATTATTTTATTTTCTAAGTTTGACATATAAAAGTCTGCGAAGGTAGGTCCTAATGGTGTACCCATAGCAACACCATCTATCTGTATGTAGGTTTCATCACAGAATCTAAACGGAGTTTTTGTACAACACAAAATAAGTAATTGTTTCATATCTTTTTTATTAAAGTTGGTGCAATTATATTTTGATTATTGTAAACATTGTCCGGATCAAGTAAAGATAATCCCTCCCAACAGAAAAAGGAGGGACTATCTTTACTTGATCATTTTTTGGGAGGGATCATCTTTACTTGGTAAAGTTGGTAATACCGCTTTACCGCAATACCGCTTTAATTAAAGTCTTTGGATCAAGTAAAGTTAAGCACCCCCAACCTTTTTTAGTTAGCTTTATAAGGCTAACTAACGAAAATATCACGACCTAACCTAACCAATCGTCAAGGGCGTACAGTTGACCTAACGATTGGTTAGGTTAAGTCGTGATATTTTCGTTAGTTAGCCTTATAAAGCTAACTAAAAAAGGTTGGGGGTGCTTATCTTTACTTGATCCATTGTAATAAATGAATTTTAATAAATTTTGTTTTCAAATAAATAATTTTTTAAAAAAAGATTCTCTTAATTTTTATCCTTATGTCAGACTGCTTCACTTTACTTTACTTTCTGGGAGGGATTATCTTTACTTGGTCATTTTTGGGAGGGATTTGCTTTACTAGTGTGACCTGGGAGGGATTATCTTTATCGATCCCATTGTCCAAAATTATTTCTATGGTTTCCATGACTGGTACATTTGTAAAAAGTGATTCCACGTCAAGAGAAACAAGCTGTTCAGCGTTGGCTATTTTTAAGTTAGATAATTTATCTAGTGTTTCGGTTGTAGAATTTACAATAAAATTTTTAAGATACGGTCTTATTATCTTATTTAAAAACTGAGCGATATCATGTGTGACTGTTCTGCTCATTGAGATGACAGGGCGTAATGGTGGATTAGTAAAGTTTTTATGAATCTTAGGTAGTCCATAAAGATGACCGTCATCATAACTTCCTGATCGTTTTAGTAATTTGGAGATGTTTACGTCATTTATTGAATTAGTAATTTTATTTATTTCATTTTTTGTTTTAAGTGGTGTTAATATTGCATTTCGAAAATTTACTATTATTGCTGATAATATCTCTTAATTTATTATTATATTCATTCTTGTTCAATATAACAGTACTATTACCTTTATCGGATTTTTTTATTATGATTTCATCATTGTTTCTAAGAGATGATATCGCGTCATATTCATTTTTTGTTAATTTTCCATGATTATTATTTTCAATAAATGAGATTGAAAAGGTTTTTAATTTCGTTTTAAGTTCATTATCATCATTAATCACCTTTATTTTACCATTATGTTCATTGTATTTCATTTTTTCATGAAGCCTTTCGGTTTCAATTTGTTTTTCTATTTTTTTAGATGGTTTATTAAGGCCAAAATTTAATCCTTTGTCAAGTGTACTAGATTCGTGTTCATTAGGTTCATAATTTGATAACTTAGTCACTATTGATTCTTTGTTTTTCTGTATAATTGTTCTCCCATAAAGTTTGTATAATTTATTTAAGTGTTTAAACTCGATGTCATCTTTGAATTCTCTTAAGCTTCTATTTAAGAATAAGATAGAAGAATAGAAGTGTAGATTTCCGGTTTCTTTTCTGAAAAGTAAAACATTTTCAATGGATTCTTTTTTAAGGTCGATTAATTTATCTTTGTTTCACAATTTCGCGTTTGAGAAGTTGCGTTTTGAAATTTTCTGTAGACTTTTCTTTGTGAGCTGTTTTGTCGTAACGTCTTATGTTTGGAAAATTAGGAAACAGCTGATTATTGAGGCAAAATTTTAGAAAGTTGATATCAGCTTATGTCTTTATAAAGGATTTACATTTAATTTCCAATATTCTGAATAGTTTTTATTTTCAGTACTGAGTTTCTTAATAATAACTCTAGATAAGAATTTGCAGTATGCTAAGAATACTGTCTTCATTTTTTCTTCTGGTGACGCGTTTCGTTCATATACTTTGAACATCTTCAGAGCTTTATTTTACTTCGAAACAAGAAACCCAACAAGACTAAAACATGAAGAAAAATGTCTAAACAATATATTAGAGGCACATAAAACCAATGGGTAAAGAGAAAACTATCAATGTTAACATATACTATAAAAACAAAAAGTTATCAAGTCATTTTTCGACACGTAACAAAAACCCTGATAAGCAACATCATGCGGTGTACCAATTTACGTGTCCTGTAGTTGACTGTACGTCGACTTACATTGGTTACACCACAAACCACATTAAAGAGAGAGCATATCAACATAAATATCGTCCAAGTAAAATTAATGAACATTACAGAGTAGATCATAAAATATTAAATTTTAAAAATATCTCGCAAAACTTTCAAATCTTATACTCATCACATAACGTACAAAAACTAAAAATTGCCGAAGCCTTTTACATTAAAATGAAAAAACTGAAAATTAATATAAAATTTAATGAACTTTCGAATATTCTTAAATTAATTTGAAATTGTATCAAACTTACAATCAAGAAATATATACTATATATAAATAACCTATTTTACTTTAAAATTACACTGGGCAACACGTATTTTATTGAATGATATCTGACACTTGATTCTAGGTAATTTGGGTGCGCTGAATACGAATTTCAACTCGGTTTGGCTCTATCAGGTCCTGATTCTTGTCGACAGCCTATGTGCCATTTTCCAGATTTTTCAAATTAGGACTAAAAAATTAAGTCATGTGTTAAATTTTTTTTTCAAGTTTCATGAATACAAGCAGTTCAAACTACAGTAAAATTACATTATAACGATAGAAATGACTTAAAATAAAAAAACAAACATATGAAGCTTTCACTGTGGCAAAAATTTTCTTTTGTAAGACTTTCCAGCGTATTTGCTTGTTGATGGCAGGTCTCTTTTCAAGCACCAGCAGTAATCAGCCATCATGTGGGAATCCCAGCGGCCTTGGTACCGTTCCTCCATAATTTTGATATCTTGGTGGAATCTCTCCCCTTGTTCGTCACTTACATCACCTAAATTACTTGGAAATTGGTCAAGATGGCTATTCAAAAAATGCATTTTTATGCTCATATTGCAACCTAACTCTTCGTAGTCCCTTAAAAGTTTTTTTACGATTTCTTCGTAGTTATCTGCCCAATAATTGCCTAAAAAGTTTTCTATCAAGTCCACGAATGAGAACCAGCCATTTTTTTCGCGTTCATTCATGACATTAGGAAAATTGCTGTCTTTAATCATTGTTCTTATTTGTGGACCGTCGAAAATTCCCGCCTTGATTTTTTCATAACTTAAACTTGGAAATTTTGAAGTTATGTATTTGAAACACTCGCCGTTCGTATCTAAAGCTTTTACATATTGTTTAATGAGGCCTAGTTTTATATGCAGAGGAGGAAATATGATTTTATCTCTGCTCACTAAAGGTGGATTAATTACGTTTTTTTCTCCGACAGTAAGTGATGTTCGTGCTGGCCAGATTTGTTTGAAATAATGTTCTTCCTTGGCTCTGCTGTCCCATAAGCAAAGGAAGCAGGGATATTTAGTATACCCTCCTTGTTGTCCTAGCAGAAAATTAACCATTTTTAAGTCAACACATATGATCCACTCGTGCTCCCTATATTTGATAAGATTTAAAACCTTTTCTATATGTTCATACTTTTCTTTTAATTTTGTTGAGTGCCCAATCGGTATCGAGCCGTATAGATTGCCATTATGCAACAACACACACTTAAGACTTCTTTTCGAACTGTCTAAAAACAAGCGCCAATCATTTGCATCGTAAGACTCAACCCCCATCTTCTTTAACAAACCAACTATGTCGCAGCAATATACTAAACTATCCTCTGTTCTAAAATATTTAACAAGTTCTTCTTCTCTTTTTCTGTAAAATGAAATGTATGTGTTTGAAGTAAGCAAGTTTTTCTCTTTAAGTCTTGAAGCTAAAATTTCCGCAGCCTTTTTTGGAAAATTTAGATCCCTTACAAGATCATTCAACTCGGCCTGGTTAAACTTTTGCGGATCGTTTTGACTTTCAAATACGCTGGGGTCAAAATCGGTGTCTGACTCCTCAAAGTGCATAACAATATTTTCAGGAACATCTTCAACTAATTCTTGAGTTGGCAGACCCTTAAATTTTGGAATGGGGATCTCATTTGAATGTAGCACAGGTCGTATCGCGGTGTCGAAATTTGGGTACTCGATACAATGTTTATTTTTCTTAGTGAAGCCCGAAGTCTTGACAAAGCAAAGGTAGCAATCGGTCTCGTGGTTAGTAGGCTCTCGCCACACCTGATATGGAAAAAAAATTGTAAAGCGTTAACAAAAGCGACGAGAGACTTGTTTTTATGAATTTTATCAAAAGTTATCACCCAAACATTTAACATTTCTATGTGTTTCAACCTTATGCAATATTTGAGATTCTTATAAACATTTTCTGTAAATTTTTGTTTATGTACCTAAGTTACAATTACATTTAGGTAAGTTACAGTATACTAGTGATTAAATTACGTAGTTTTATGAAATCATAAACTTACCATCGGAACTCCAAAAGGTATTTTTGAATCCGAACCCTTCGTCCAATGTCGCAGTCTTTCAATGCATATAGTGCAGGCTTTATGTGGAGCCCACGATTTATCTTGGTCCTCCAGTTTTATGCCAAAATAAGCTAAGTAAGCTCTTTTTACGAAGTCAGTTATATTTGCTCGTTGGTGTGGAAGTGTAAAATTTCCACATATATAACAGAAGGAATCAGGGTTGTTTTTGCATTTGAACTTTCTAGTGCTTGATGACATATTGCTTGACTGTTCTGCCAATTTGTAAAGGTATTTAAAGCCCTTAATTCATATAAATTTAAGAAAATCTGAAATATAAACACAAAAATTAGTTTAAATAGGTACTTATTATGAAATAGGTACTTACAATCTATGAAATTAAACTAGAAACACGGATGAGTAGGTACAATATAAATTACGTCTAATTAAATCAACTATATTAAATCACGATGACAAAACTACTCACTAAATCATATGCCAATTCAAAATTATGTTAATGCCCAAACTTAATTAACTAACTCAACTGACTGATTGAATTGACTGATTAACTCTGGAAACGAGTCGCTTTTATATATTTTAGTTGTCCCTCTAGAATACTCTACAGAGAACAGGAACGCTCGAGAAAATTTTAGAATTCTATGATATTTTTAGCTTAATTTACTAATATTAAAATGGGTTAAAAATGACAATTAAAAATATTTTTAGGGTGTTACATATAAAAATATACATAATACAACAATACCATAACAATAGGTACAAATACCTAGATAAAAACCTAGTTGCATAATGTGTAACTGCAAAAAGACAGCGAGTATTGAGAAAAAAACCTTTTTATGAATACGACGAAAGAGGAGGGGTGTTGAGCAAAATCAGGACCTGATAGAGCAAAACCGAGTAAAAATTCGTGCTCAGCGCACCCAAATTACCTAGAACTAACTGTCAAATCTAATTCAATAGACAAAAAGTTGAAATTTGTTCCCCAGTGTTATGTATAAAGCTCTGAAGATGTTCAAAGTATATGAACGAAACGCGTCAGCAGAAGAAAAAATGAAGACAGTATTCTTAGCAGACTGCAAATTCTTATCTAGAGTTGTTATTAAGAAACTCAGTACTGAAAATAAAAAACTATTCAGAATATTGGAAATTAAATGTAAATCCTTTATAAAACTAGTATTAAAATTACTAGTGAAACAATTTTGTTAGCTGAGGATAAAACTTTTGGATCACCTGAAGATCAGGGCCCCCAGCCTTCTTTAGTTAGCTTTTTAAGGCTAACTAACAAAAATATCACGACCTAACCTAACCAATCGTCAAGGGCGTACAGTTGACCTAACAATTGGTTAGTTTAGGTCATGATATTTTTGTTAGTTAGCCTTATAAGGCTAACTAAAGAAGGCCGGGGGCCCTGATCTTCAGGTGATCGAAAACTAGTATTAAAATTACTAGTGAAACATTTTTGTTAAACTGAGGATAAAACTTTTTAATCAATGTTAATTTCTTTTAACTACCGCGCTTTCGGGTCAATAAGTTAAATTAAAAATATATATATATCTTTTTATACTTAGATCTTGCAGTTCTTGCTTTTTTTTGTAGTTTCTGTGAACACTTATTATTCTTCGTGTTTGTGTTTCCTTGGAGACGGCTTTAAAGTTTGTTAAATTTATTAAGTCCATTTAGGCTAAGATAAGATTCTCTTTATATTTAACTGGAGTAAGAACTTAATTTTTTTGTTCCCAGTCCAGTAAAAGCGTTTATCCTGTAAACAGACGTAGCTCGTAAAAATGCTATTATCTTGACTTAATGCGTGAATATCCAGAAATGAAAAGACATTGTTAGTTTGCGCTTCAGCAGCGAACTTAACTCTATAATCCTAATAACAATAAGTAATAACGCAAAATGGTGAGTAACATGAACTACCATTTCTAAATATTGTGTCAAGTCGAGAAAATAATCGCATTATGTTTACAGGAAAAAGACATTTTTACGGAATTGAGAATGAAATTTGAGTCTTTTATTGCAATGATATATAAATAGAATCTTACTTATCTTGCCCTCAATGAACTGAGCCTATGAGATTCGTTCAAATTACATATTTTTTCGCGGTGAATTCGGATTTCTGGAAAAAAAAATCTCAAAGTAAACCGTTTTAAATCAAAATTCATTATATGTGAATGCATTTGGTTCGGTGGTGTACGCAGTAGTGTATACCATGCAAGGGAGTGGAAGACATCCAATTATAGAAAGTTGAACGAAAATTATATTGTACATGAAACAGGAAAGTCAGTAAAAATCAGAGCCGGATTTAGACGTGTGGAGGCCCCTGGGCAGCCTCCATGTGGAGACCCCCCTACCTTAGGGGAAGACATAATTGAAGTCATCCATAAGATTCATAATATAATTAACATACATACACTTTCAAAACATCGTGCACTCTTGTGTCTGTCCATTCCACTCATTTCTGCAAAAAATGAAAGCCTCGGGTTACTCGGGTATTCCATTATAGTGAGAGTAGGCCTAAAAGAGTAATAAAAACAAAATAATAATCAGTATACAACAAATAGTAATTGGTAAAATTTATGTACTACAGTGGTATTGGATGCGCGTTGTTTTTTTGTTGACATCATCATCGGTTTTTCTAGTTTCGGGTTTTTTCTATTTTGATAATGGCTTTGTCAATGTGTGGAGGCCCCAAGATGTGGAGGCCCATGGGCAGCTGCCCACTTGCTCACTCCTAATCCGGCCCTGGTAAAAATAGTAAAGGTGGAATGATTATTGAATGCCTTAGGCTTAGAATATGTGTAAAAATAATGTGGAAAAGTGTGGGTATTTTCCAGATGATTGGATGAAAGTTATGATTGTATCAATGTATGAAATATAAAGACGAAAGAAGTGAATGTAAGAGGGATAGAACTCTTTTAAGTGGAGTTAAAAAAGTATACAGAAGTATGTTTATAAACTGTTCGAGATGAACGACGAGGCTTTAGAGAAGGTCGAGGATGTGTTGATTGAAAACTGATTGAAAACTAATAAAAAAACTGAAACAAATATTGATGAGCATTTGCTATTTCATTTCGAATAACATCTTTCAGTTTCAATTAATTATCGATACCTTTATACCGTTTTTCTAACATTTTTTTTTTTATCTTTCACAACTTTTGGATGTAAATTTTATATGTATGATAATATGAGTCAGCACTATAAACACAAGTCTAGTGCTCATTAAAGAGCAGCCAGTGAAGCTCGTTTACGGGACCAGGCATCCCAAAGTTGTATAATAAAAGCTCGCTTACTTTTTCCCGTTGCTACATTTAGTAGATACAGTGTCTTGTAGATACATATGGTCTGTACCCAATTTGTTTGGTCTGATCTCTGGAATGGTATATTGAATAATGAATGCGTAATAAATGCTTCATATAACTTTCAATAATTAATACTTTTTCATTAAAAATGCACCAAATTGAAGTTATTGTAATTAAGTAACACAAATAAGTTACGCTCAATAAAGCGGGGCCCCCCAAAACCTTGCACTAAGAATTCTGAAAGCTTAAAAACGCCCCTGGGAGGAAAAGAGGGCAACAAGTACAAGATGAGTGCTGACCACTTCAGTCAGCAGACATTAATCCAGTTGTTGTTGTTGTTGTTTAGCCGATCAGCCCACCCTGATCGAGCAAGCCGGCGGCACGCAGGTAACCGATCGCCCTCTCCGGAGTGGACCAGAGGTTCAGCGCACTAGTGATGTTGTGTTGTGTTCGTTGTTGTGCTAGAGCGGTACAGTCCGTCATAATGTGTTCAATTGTTTGTGGTGTGCTTGGCACAGGTGGCAGGTGTCGTCTATGGAGTTGACTAGTCTGTGTTTATATGTCCGTAAGTTTGGGTGATGTCCACATCGGAATCGTGCTAAGTTAACTCGATCCGATCTGCTCAGGCTGATCTCTGACCTGTTAATGGGTGGCGGCTTCGCACCTAGGACCGCATTCGGACGAGTCGTGTCAGTGCTTTGTGGGTTAGATGTGTGTGTATGTGTTTTCTGTACTGTGTGATGTCTGTGGGGCGTGGTATGGAATGGAGTATTTCGTTATAATATCTCTCTGGTGTTACCTTAATGGTGCGAGGTGTTGGTGCATGATTGTACATGTAGTGGCAAGGGTGTTGTGGGTTAGTTGTCGCTGCTGCCATGAATTGTGTTCCCCTCATGTCTAAATGTCCCTAACTTTTTAGTATTTTGTTTCTGTGTGCAGGTGTTCTATTGGTGTTGTTTGAGTGCATCCTGTAATGATACGAAGTGCGTTGTTTTGTATTGTTTGTAAGGTGTTTATGTATGTGTTTTGAGATAATGGGTGCCCAGCATGGGCTAGCATAGTCCATAACTGAGCGAATATATTGTTTGTATATGAGTGATGTTGTTTCCTGCTGGTGTCCAAAGTTTGTGCCTGTTAGTACCCTAAGCGTGTTAAGTCTTGACGTACATTTGGTTTTAATGTCCTGAATGTGGTTTGCAAAAGATAATGATGTGTTGTATGTGACACCAAGTATTTTGGTTCTGTGAGTGTGTGGAATGTTGATGTTGTTTAGTGTAAGCTGTGGAATTACCTGGTGTTCTTTTGTGTTGCTTGTAAGCAAGGTGATGGTTGATTTTGTGGGCGCTACTTTGAGTCTATTGTGTGTGAGCCAGTCTTGTATACTGTTTATGTATGTTTGTAGGTTATTTGTAGCGGTGTCGATGTTGTTGTGGGTGGATGTTAGAGTGATATCATCTGCATATGATGATAAGGTAAGCTTGTTATCTATGGGTGTTGGAATGTCATGCATGTATAAGTTGAAGAGTGTTGGTGAGAGAACAGAGCCTTGAGGGACCCCGTTCGGAAAAGCTTGTTTTTGGATGACTTGCCATTAAATGTGACATGTGAGTATCTTCCTGAGAGATAGTTGCTCAGCCACCTTTTGGTGTTGTTGTGCATGTTTGTGTTGAGTATTTTGTTTATGAGAGGGAAGCGTGGAGGCCCCCAAGATGTGGAGGCCCATGGGCAGCTGCCCACTTTGCTCACTCCTAAATCCGGCCCTGGTAAAAATAGTAAAGGTGGAATGATTATTGAATGGCCTTAGGCTTAGAATATGTGTAAAAAATGATGTGGAAAAGTGGGTGTATTTTCCAGATGATTGGATGAAAGTTATGATTGTATCAATGTATGAAAATAAAGACGAAAGAAGTGAATGTAAGAGGGATAGAACTCTTTTAAGTGGAGTTAAAAAAGTATACAGAAGTATGTTTATAAACTGTTCGAGATGAACGACGAGGCTTTAGAGAAGGTCGAGGATGTGTTGATTGAAAACTGATTGAAAACCTAATACAAAACTGAAACAAATATTGATGAGCATTTGCTATTTCATTTCGAATAACATCTTTCAGTTTCAATTAATTATCGATACCTTTATACCGTTTTTTCTAACATTTTTTTTTTTATCTTTCACAACTTTTGGATGTAAATTTTATATGTATGATAATATGAGTCAGCACTATAAACACAAGTCTAGTGCTCATTAAAGAGCAGCCAGTGAAGCTCGTTTACGGGACCAGGCATCCCAAAGTTGTATAATAAAAAGCTCGCTTACTTTTTTCCCGTTGCTACATTTAGTAGATACAGTGTCTTGTAGATACATATGGTCTGTACCCAATTTGTTTGGTCTGATCTCTGGAATGGTATATTGAATAATGAATGCGTAATAAATGCTTCATATAACTTTCAATAATTAATACTTTTTCATTAAAAATACACCAAATTGAAGTTATTGTAATTAAGTAACACAAATAAGTTACGCTCAATAAAGCGGGGCCCCCCAAAACCTTGCACTAAGAATTCTGAAAGCTTAAAAACGCCCCTGGGAGGAAAAGAGGGCAACAAGTACAAGATGAGTGCATGACCACTTCAGTCAGCAGACATTAATCCAGTTGTTGTTGTTGTTGTTTAGCCGATCAGCCCACCCTGATCGAGCAAGCCGGCGGCACGCAGGTAACCGATCGCCCTCTCCGGAGTGGACCAGAGGTTCAGCGCACTAGTGATGTTGTGTTGTGTTCGTTGTTGTGCTAGAGCGGTACAGTCCGTCATAATGTGTTCAATTGTTTGTGGTGTGTCTTGGCACAGGTGGCAGGTGTCGTCTATGGAGTTGACTAGTCTGTGTTTATATGTCCGTAAGTTTGGGTGATGTCCACATCGGAATCGTGCTAAGTTAACTCGATCCGATCTGCTCAGGCTGATCTCTGACCTGTTAATGGGTGGCGGCTTCGCACCTAGGACCGCATTCGGACCGAGTCGTGTCAGTGCTTTGTGGGTTAGATGTGTGTGTATGTGTTTTCTGTACTGTGTGATGTCTGTGGGGCGTGGTATGGAATGGAGTATTCGTTATAATATCTCTCTGGTGTTACCTTAATGGTGCGAGGTGTTGGTGCATGATTGTACATGTAGTGGCAAGGGTGTTGTGGGTTAGTTGTCGCTGCTGCCATGAATTGTGTTCCCCTCATGTCTAAATGTTCCCTAACTTTTAGTATTTTTGTTTCTGTGTGCAGGTGTTCTATTGGTGTTGTTTGAGTGCATCCTGTAATGATACGAAGTGCGTTGTTTTGTATTGTTTGTAAGGTGTTTATGTATGTGTGAGATAATGGGTGCCCAGCATGGGCTAGCATAGTCCATAACTGAGCGAATATATTGTTTGTATATGAGTGATGTTGTTTCCTGCTGGTGTCCAAAGTTTGTGCCTGTTAGTACCCTAAGCGTGTTAAGTCTTGACGTACATTTGGTTTTAATGTCCTGAATGTGGTTTGCAAAAGATAATGATGTGTTGTATGTGACACCAAGTATTTTGGTTCTGTGAGTGTGTGGAATGTTGATGTTGTTTAGTGTAAGCTGTGGAATTACCTGGTGTTCTTTTGTGTTGCTTGTAAGCAAGGTGATGGTGATTTTGTGGGCGCTACTTTGAGTCTATTGTGTGTGAGCCAGTCTTGTATACTGTTTATGTATGTTTGTAGGTTATTTGTAGCGGTGTCGATGTTGTTGTGGGTGGATGTTAGAGTGATATCATCTGCATATGATGATAAGGTAAGCTTGTTATCTATGGGTGTTGGAATGTCATGCATGTATAAGTTGAAGAGTGTTGGTGAGAGAACAGAGCCTTGAGGGACCCCGTTCGGAAAAAGCTTGTTTTTGGATGACTTGCCATTAAATGTGACATGTGAGTATCTTCCTGAGAGATAGTTGCTCAGCCACCTTTTGGTGTTGTTGTGCATGTTTGTGTTGAGTATTTTGTTTATGAGAGGGAAGCGTGGGATAGCATCAAATGCTTTACTAATGTCTATTGTTGCTAATAGTGTACGTTGAGCTGGTCTTCTGGAGTTGATGCCATCCATGATGTGCTGCGTGAGGTTAGTGAGTAATGTCGTGGTTGAGTGGTGAGGTCTGAATCCATGTTGAGTAGGCGATAGTGGTATGTGTGGGTTGGTGATTTGTAAGATTAGTCTTTCTGTTACTTTGGAAGGTGTGCATAGTAAAGTAATGGGTCTATAGGAAGCTGGTTCTGTTGGATTTTTGTTTGGTTTGAGTAGTGTAATAATTTTACCTTGTTTCCATATGTCATGAATAATACAGTGTTGGTATGAATATGTGCTGATATTTGTGAGAGCTAATATTCCTTGTGGGCCCAAGTGTTTAAGGTGTATGTTAGATATGTTGTCTGGTCCAGTAGCCTTCGAATTCTTAATGTTTTTGATGATCTTGGTGGTCTGGTCTGTATTGAAGGGTGTAATGGTCATGTCGAGTCTGTAGGTTTCTTGTGTCTGGCTGTTTGTCTGTCTGCATGTTTCTGGTTGTTGTCTCTGTTTAAGTGACTTATCTTTGCGTAGTGATTAACTAGAATGTTAGCTTGTTGTGTGTATGTTGGGATATTATTTTGGCTGCGACAGATAGCCGCGTGTGAGGTGTGAATGCCGCTGTTAGAGTGGGTAATGCTGTTTATAGTCTTGTATAGCCTGTATGTATCTGTGGAGTGGTTTAGTGTTGTTATGAATTCCCTGAATGTTTCTGTTTGTTTTTCTTTGAGTTTGTTGTTTATTTCTGTGTTGAGCTGTTGTATCTGCTGTTTTATGGCTTCTGTGTGTGGTGTTTGTGTGTTATATTTGAGGTTGTTACGTTGCCTTATGAGGTGGGCTATTTCTCTAGTGTAATTTGGGTTGTATTTCCTAATGTTGCCCTTGGGTATGTATTTGTTTGCATTATTGATAATCTGATTAAATGTCTTGAGTGTTGTATCGATGTTTATGATGGGTGTGCTGTTTAATGTGGTGAATTGTTCCTCAGTCTGTATTTTGAACTGTTCCCAATCAGCTTTCTTGTAATTTCTGTAAGTGTGCCTAAGGCTGTTGGGGCAGAGTGTAGAATGTGTTGTAATGATGATGGGCAGGTGGTCTGATGACAGTTGTTTTTCTGTTCTCCATTGTGTATGTGTTGCTAGTGAGGGGGAACAGAACGTTATGTCTGGGGAGGAGTTTGAGTATCCTGCTTAATGTGGTATGTGTGTATGTTCTTCTGTATTGTTAAGAATGAAGAGGCTGTTTAGTTGTGTGGCTATGTTGGCGCCTCTGGTGTTGTTTTGGTTGTGCAGGTACCAACTAGTGTCTTTGGCGTTGAAGTCACCTCCTAAGATGACATTAGTGAGAGAGGCAAGATTGTGTAACTGTGGATTGTAATTGGCTGGCACCTGAGGTGAACTATCTGGTGGGATGTAAATGTTGATTAGTGTGGTGTTGTGTTTTGCGCGTGTTTTAATGTTAACTGCCTGTATTTCTATCGTGTTATCTGCTTGGATTGTGTTTGTAATGTTTTGGGTAGCATCAGTGTAGCTAATGCTTTTACGTATGTAAGTGATGAGTCCACCCCCGTTACCCCAGTACGATCTTGACGGATCGCCGTGAAGTCAGGGATGGTGGGTGTTTTGTGTGTGCGTTTTAGTTTTGTTTCTTGTATAAGTGCTATGTGAATGTTTTGTTTGTGTACGAATTCCCTAAGCTGCATGATTTTGTTTGTGAGGCCATCTACGTTGTACTGTAATATGTTAATATTATACTTCTGTATGTGTCTCATGGTGCTATTGTGTCTATGTCTTTGTGTATGGTGACATGTGTAAGTTGTAGTGGGGCCTGGATTAGTCTTAATGTCGCCAGAGAGTAAGAGTAGTTCGGGGAGCACGCAATTGTTCCCTGTAATTGAAAAAATAGCACGCTGAGAATAGGTCCGGCCCCGGGAGCCGATCGGCACTCTGACCGTGCCACGCAACAGGCCGTCGACTGCCAGTCTAGCCAACCGTAGACAGCCCGCTGCACGGAGATTTGATGTGTGATGAACTTTACTGAAAAATCAGATTGAAAGGTGTAATATATATGCTGTACTGTAAACTGAATGAAACCGAATAAACAATAAGCCCTCTTCAGGTTGTGTAATAGGATGCCAAGAGTGTGGGCATTGGGCAACAGTAATGACTGGCAAGGAGAATAATTTGATGAAGTATGTTTGAAGAAAAAAGTTGAAGTACATCCAGATTTTACAAACTACAATAACTTTTGAATAATTCTCGTATATGTCAATGGATTTATTAATAATAATAATAATATTACACCGAAACTTACAACTTACTGTAAACTTTAAAGGGGGCCCCCATAATTTTCAACGTACTATATATATATATAATATATATATATATATATATATATATATATATATTACAGTCAGTGTCTAAAATCAGGCAACTTTTAAATTGACTGAAATTTTAGGAAATGTGTGATACATACGAGCAATGTTCCCTCTAATTTTTTTTAGTCCGTGTGCGCAAGAAATTTTCGTTGTGCACACATTTAGATTCATGGTGAAAAATTGTGCAAACTTTTCTGAGCGCTATTATCTTCAAAATGAAATATATATAAATATTAAATACTTGAAAATTATTTCCATAAGGTGATAGCTTGATCATTACGCTACTATTAAATGGATATAAAAACTGTTTACAATTTTATATATTCTTAAAATAGAAAACATTTTATCCATTCTAAAAATATGAATAAAATAAAAAATAGTAAAATAAAATTCAACAAATAAAGAAATAAAAAAAAATAACATTAATTGAAAATGACTATTTTAGTTATCATTTCTCAAAACAATTTTTAGCATTTAGCAATTTAAAATAGACTATCATGATTAATACATGATTTTATCCATTCACAAAATAGGAATAAAATAAAAATAATTTTATTTTTTATGAATTATGAGATAATTACTGTTCGTTTTTATGCAAAAATAAGAAAGAGAAGGTTTATATTCAATGCGTTAATGTAAAAGAAAAAACTGCAAATACATAGAGTTAAAAAAAATCTGTATTGCGTAATTGCGCGGACGTCGGCGAAGTCGGGCGGAAGGGGTTAATACTTAAAAGAGCGACTATAGAGTATGTTGATGCAAATGGTCAGACCTTGTGTGACGGTATAGTTTTGAAATTACTTCATTTACTGTCGTGACTCATGGTACACTTGAGCCTGTGCGCATTTTATTTTGCTGTGTGCGCGGGTTTCACAACGCGTGTGCGCGCGCACACGCCCACACCTTAGAGGGAACATTGCATACGAGTACAAAACCTAACCTAACCTAATAAATTTTTAGGCAACATATTAGGAAATACCAGTGACATACATATGCAGCATTACCAGAAAGGTTAGGTTAGGTTTTGTTTTGTGTGTATTACAATTTGACACATTGCCTAAAATTTCAGTCACTTTATAAATTGCCTGATTTTAGACATTGACTGTAACGTATATATTGCCTATTGGCAAATCAAACTACACAAGCGTTATCTTTTGAGGTGAATGACAAACAGATGAGTACTCTGTGCTATAAATTAAGCCACCACAAAATACACTTCTGAGCTTTTCCTTACGACTTCACTTAATACATTGACAGGTTTCAAAGACCATTTAAGTAAAACGCATGGAATAAAATCAGAAGGGTGTGCTGCAATTTCCTTGGGGAATTCTCATGCATAGGTAAGGTTTGAAAAGAAAGCTAATTATGTGAATTAAAGATAAGGCAGGGAATTCAGGCGTAGTTCCCTAATATGCAGTGGCGGATCCAGGGGGGCTGAGGGGGCTCCAGCCACCCCCATTGATAAAGAGGTTTCGCATTCCCAATGATGTTTCCTGTCTCAATGAACCACATTCTCTCTGAGTAGACAAGCGTGCAGGAGGTAATATGACGTTTAGTGCATATCATTTTAGGGTGGGTGGGTACATGTGTATACATTTCTATGGGTGTGGGACTATGTGCGAACTGTGCCCACGTGTGAGTACTTGTGCCTGTGCTGTGACTAGCATTCATGCAAATCAGTGCATCTGGCCTTGTTTTTCAGGGTTTTTTTAAATTTCTAACGTTTAACCGTCGCCTTAGGCGAGTCTGCTGTTGTGCATTGTTCTGGTAATTAAGTTTGACCGAGTGAATTCGGGGTTGTCTCGTGTTTTTTTTTTTTTTTTGTAGGCTACACAATTTATGAGGTTTAAAAATGTCATTTTTCACATTTAATGCACAAAACGAATTATCATGCGCTCTTAGTGATTCTTCTGCATCCCTAGCCACGGTTCGAGATGAGAGATGAAGCTCCGGGCTATACAGTACTTGATAAATTGACAAAGATATCAACTTGAAAGTTCTCGAGATTTGCGTGTCCGCTTATGCGTGGCGGTCATCTTGAATCTGTCGCGGTCGCGTCCAGTCTATTGATGTCATTTCATGTCATGGAGGTGTAGCGGATCGACCAGAAATAGACCAATAAGTAGACAGACAAATTCTTCTTCCACGCCTTCATCAAACATTCTTGGAAAACACACGTGGGCAAAGAATCAAACAATGAAGCGTCTGTTCTTCTTCCAAACGCCGCCAAAAGCGAGCCCTTAGCAACTAAAGGACGCGGGCAAGGCGTCTTAAGATTTGGCGCGAAGTCCTACGTCACGGGAACTACGTATAAAAGCGAGCTTCCACTCACACTCATTCTCACTCGCACTCACACACTCGATCTCCACCTTTTCGAGCAACATTCGTCCGTCAACCGCCCTCCGGCTTCCCGCCGGAGGAACGGCCTGTTGTTTCCCTCAAGGCCTTCGATCTATCACCAAGTAAGACCTTCTACCGACCGACTGCAAAAGCAATTCTTTGAGGCCCGGCGCCGTTTGATTTCAGCCGCCTCATCACCTCAATTATACATCAAGCGAATCAACACTTGAGGCGACCGGCGCCCGTTACACAACTTCAATGGGAAGGTCAGCATCGTTTAGATCCTACGCCTGCAAGATCATTTATAGACTTTCCTACACCTGGAGAAGCAACAACACTCGGGCCTATCTACAAAGCCTACAGCGAACATCTTCTCTTTCGCAAGAGGCCTAATCCGCAACACGACCAACGCGTGAGCGACCAGCTTCCAGAGGACGATCAACGACACTTCGAGCCAAGGCCGTAACTACCTATGAGGTCACCGAGGTCCGGACCTCGGTAATTATTTCCTAAAAAAAAAAAAAAGAGACTGAACCGTTCTCCGTGTATGAAACGCATATTACCGCTTTTCTTTTGAAAAGAGGGAGCGTCGAGCGTTTTGTGTTTTGTGTTTAGTGTATAGCTTGGGTTGTGTTTGTAGATGTCATTTTGGTCTGAATTTTGCTCGTCCCCCCGCGCTCGAAAAAAATCTGGACCTCACTAATTTCTAAACCCTAGTTACGGCCCTGCTTCGAGCCTACGGTAATAGTTCTCTCTTCAACACTCCTTCAACAGCGGTTTCATCGTCCCGTAAAGATAAGTACATCTTCTCTAAGTAAATCACATGAAGCCTACATTAGCCTACCGCCGAACGGTAGGCTATACTCCCAAACTGAGTAATTAAACGTTCCAATTGACTCTCGTTAAATGACGCAGTAGGCTTATTTTCCCGAGTCAAGTGTCAATCCGAAAACCGTAACTTCGCGTATCATTGTGTGTATTGTGTTCATTTATATGTTTATGTGATAACTTAATTTCTCTTACTGCAGGCCTAATTCATTTACAGTGTACATACCTTCAAATTATCATTAGGCCTATCCAATAATGCACGTCATTAACTTCCATTATTATGAGGCCGCATCATTTATTCTGTCATTACTAGGCCCATTCAATCATCTACTGAATCAGAGTGTCATGTATTCCATTCAGTGTACCAAAACGTACGCGCATTCTGTCATTACTAGGCCCATTCAATGTCCTATGTTGCATGCTATTTACTTACCATCAATGAGTATATCACTTATTACGTGTCAATTAAGCTATTAACATTTCATCTTATTAGCTAGGTCTTTGTCATAAGCATAACGTAAAGGCTATCAAACAATCACTGTCAATTCTTTGTTAATCACGGTGAATAAATAATATCTTTATTTTCATAATAAAATACAAAACAATAAGGTACTTTTTATAACCTTAATATTAATTTGTTTGGGCGTAATCCAAGCTGGTGACCCTCGCTGCCATTCCGGTCGCTTCCAATAGTATGGTGGGCCTACTCCATTAGCTACTTTTCAATTGGTGATACTTTACATCATAAATTATTAACCCAGCCTATCATTAATAAACAATCAATCATTGCATCAATTAATCATTAGCATACAATCAAATCATTATCATCTTAAACGGCTAAAAACTAGGTCCACTATAGAGGTAATGCAGGAAAAGTTGTTGACATTTTTGGCAACCAAAAAAAAAAAAAAAAATCGGCGGATCCTCCGAAAGTGAAAAGAACTTGTTTGGCGGTCTTATGAGATGGAACGATCCAATGGCATATTTTTTCGTAATTCATCCCTCGTGAAAATGGCAATTTACAGTAATTCCCTTTAGAGTAATTTTACAATATGTTACAGATTTACAGTAATGGCAGCAAGCTAAAGATTGGCAGTTGTAAATGTAATTTTAGTTATCTAACTGACAAACAAGTCTTCTTTTTTCTGGGTTTGGTTGGACAGTTGGCTAAAAATTGGATGCTTGTTATTTCTAAGTGTTTTTTGGATTCGATTCAACATTAAAAGATTTATAGATTAGCCGTTATTCTAATAAATTAATAATCATTGAACATTAAACTTATTACCGAGGGTTGCATATTTTTTTATGTTGGGTTAAGAGCCACATCCCAACCCAACCAGCCTTCCCTTCCCCCCAAATCCTCGATCCGCCACTGCTACTGTGTGTTTACTGATTACGTAAAAATCGGTGCCTGAGGTTTGTTTGATTAAATTCTGGAATTTTGAAAATAAATTTGGTATAAAGACTTCAAATGTATTAAAAAGTAATAAATAAAGTCTGAAGCAACATATTGTAAGGGGAACGAATGCGATTATACGCAAGTAGGTGTCGTTAAGTACGAATCAATAATTCCACGTGTGTGAAACTGTAGTAGGCCTATGTATGGAAGTTGTACGAAAATAAATTAGACAATAAACAGTACTTTAACCTTGACGTACTATACAGAAACAATTAAAACGAGAAAAACTTTATCTGAATATAAGAAATGAAGTGTTTTACGTAACAGTCAATATGCAACGAGTTATAGTAAAATAAATCATGCCAAGAAATGGAACAGGTGATGCATTTCATTGTTTAATCCAACCTCAGGGATCATTCTTTACGCAATCAGTAAACACTTAGTAGCAAACTACGCCTGAATTCCCCTGCCTTCTCTTTAATTTACATAATTAGATTTCGTTTCAAATCTTACTTAGGCATGGGAATTCGCCAAGGAAATTGCAACTCACTTTTTTATTTTATTCCGTGGGTTTTACTTAAGTGGTCCTTGAAAACTATCAGAAAGTACGAAGTGAATTTGAGTGTACTTAATTTATAGCTTTGATGACTCATCCGCACGTTATTCATCTCAAATAATAACGCCAAACTCATTCAAATGATGCTTGCAGTGCACATGAAAAAGAAAAATTCAGCAAAATGTTGAATGTCTTTTTAATACACTACTTGTCAGTACACATTTTTTATTGTTTAATTAGTCGATTGTACTCTACATAAGTGTTTATGTACTTCTGACAGGGATTATATATATATATATATTATATATATATATAATATATATATTATATATATATATACGAGGGTACTTCAATAAGTATCCTCACTTTTTATTTTAGTGATAATATAGTGTATATAATATATACTCGTAATAACGAGCCAAACTGAGATCTATAGGCTTATTTACGCTAGCAACATTATAGGCTTATTTAGACTACTCGTAGCTGTCACATATCATACGAGTAGTGAGCAATTTAGGGTGGATCACTTTTCACTTTTTTTTTAAAATTATAGCTGGTCAAAGTTTTTCCCATGATTTGGTTCAGTGGAAGTACACTGACACCATTTTTACCAAATTCGATCAATATTTAGGGGTCGCGCATCGACTTTGAAAATTTCAATTTTGGAAATTTGGCCAAATTGACAATTTTTTACTGAATAAAGATAAATCATCAAATGACCATATTTTCTGAATCCTCTCAGTGAAAGAAATCCTCTCAGATACTTACCAAGTTGATAGGACAAGTGGTTTAGAAGTTATACTCACCTTGAGATAGCATTAAAATTTAAAATACCGTATTTGTCCCCGTACCTCCATATGCTGTCTGCCATTGTCTGCTTTTTAGGATAAGATAAAACGAATAAGGAAAGATCAAATGTATTTTGTATTAAAACGGTTTACCGATATCACTAAAGGCACTTACTCCGGTGCCCCTAACTAGGTTCAAAAACTGTATGAATCGTGGTTAGAACACACGTCATCTTAAGGCGTGCGCCATGTACTCTCTCTGCTAACTCCCTTTCCCTCTGCGCTACGTCATCTTGGCAAGTGACGACTTCTTGAAGTCACCGAGTTCTTTCCGGCTCTTTTCCACGAGCTGAAGAAGACCCTGCAGCTGTGACTCGTCTTTTGTGACAGTGTTCGCGTAATCTTCTATCAGTTTTATCCCTCTCTCTGCCACGTCGTTGGTAACTTTCAGATGCGAGATGACATTCTTCAGATCACAGTAGTTCTTATCTTGATCCCACTTATTCACCGGCAGAGTGAGCCACGTAGACGCGCACACCTGCAGGCCTGTGAACACGAACCACGATGACTCATCGATCAGGTCCGGAAGGCGCGTCGTGTCATCAACCGAGACGTTGTCATACGTGAAGTCCTCGGGCACAGCGAGGCGGCACAGCTTCTTTGCCATCTCGTGCTTCACAGTGTCTTCCACTTTGTCACTGCAGAGGGCGAAAACGACGGTCTGAGGCCTCAGATACCACAAGTGCCGCCTGATCACTGCCAGTGAAGCCTCTGCAATCTCGCGATCCACAGCCCTGTACTGCAGAAGACGCTGGTACAACACAAGGTCATTCAGCGGGGCATCAGCTGCGACAGGAGCCGCCAGCCAGGCAGGTGCGTAGAGGAGTGCAGTAAATAGTACCACTCTCTGAAGTTTCTGTACCAGCTCGTCGTCGAACTCCAGCTGACCGCTGAACATCAGGAGCTTCGTGTAGTAGATGATCTGAAACGAATACGCACTGTGATGTATAAATACCGATACCACTCCATATAAGTTTGTTTAATGGTAAATTATTTATCTTATTTTTTTCTGGTAGGGACTTCAAATGGCTGTTTGCAGAAGGCAATACAATATTTAACTTCTAATTCAAAATACCAACCTTGGCCATCCACCTCGCATGATGGTAGGCTCCTGGGCGCATGAAGTGTGTGCCACGACGTGGCTGGGCCCCGAGTACCAGGAGTGTAATCTCCGCCACTTCTCGGTAGTCTTCTCTGACAAGACCAGAAGCGGTGCCGAGGAACTTGACTGCCTCATCTCGGAGCTCCATCAGCCACGTCACCTCCGCCAAATGCTCGATCTCCAGCTCGCGATAAGTCGAGAGGTCGAGCTTGTCCCACCTGAAAGGGGAGTTATGAAAATATTGCATGAAAACGACTGAAGTTTCCCTTTTCGACTGCTATTAACATCATTAGTAGAAGGACGCTGATATCTCAATTGCTCTGAAGGCAAAAAATCATTGGAGAAAACAAATGCGCCTTAGACTTGAAATTCACCTTCTCCTCAGATACTGGAACAAAGGTTCAGTTGGTGCTGTGGTTCTTCCAAACGCGGTGATGACCACTGCCCCCACGATGAGCTCCATAACGTGATGGCGACAGCCCAGCTGGAAGAGCGGTTTACCAAGCATGTTCTCCAGCCGGACCACCGCACCCTGCACCCTCCCCGTATTGGAGGAAGTTGTGTCGAAGCACAGTCCAATCACGTTGTTCTCGCATCCCCAGTCTTTGAGAGCACGAAAGGTCGCCTGGGCCTGGGACAGACCGGTGCCGTCAGCAACAGTCGGAACGGCCAGCAACTTTCCTTCTGTGCATTGGGGAGCTCCGGAGATGAGAATCGCCTGGCGGTGCTCCAATGATCCAAGAGAGTCCTGAAACGTATGTCATACATGCCAATCCATTATCGTCCACTGGAATATGTCAATCCACTGTCGTCACTGGAACATGTTAATTCACTGTCGTCCACGGTGAGGGCAAAACTGACCTTGATTACTTTACCGTCCCAGTGGACGACAGCATGCCTCGGAGATACGAAGGATTTCTGCACAGCTGTCGACACTTCACAACGATGTGCCACTCTTCCACGGCGAGACGTGTCCTTCGAGATACTGAATTTGTCCAGGTCTGCGGGCGGATCTGCCGAACGTAGGACTGCCGCCACGACACTTGCCACCTATGTGCGAAATTGAAAGGAAATTGACAAGGATGCGTATGGTTTTTATGTGACAAAATAATCACTAAATTTTCCGTCGTTACGTCTATTATATCTTTGTCAAGGAAAGATCATTACTGATATATACACACCTGATTATTGGACATCCGGAAGCGATCAGCCACTTCAATAACAGCCGGTGCATTGAGGATGCGGTGAGGAAGGCTGATTGATACAGTTGATTCTCTCGGCTGTCGGTATGGTGGTTCTAGCTGTGATTCGGAGTTGCTCGATGATCTGCTTTCTATAGATTCATCGTCGCTCTCAGCTTCGGTTCCTAATTTCGTTTTTTGAGGTGCCTGGCTCATCACGAGATTGTTGTCTTGAGAATTGCCGTTTTCTCTGACAACGAACACTTTATCATTCCCACTCATTGTTGCCTGGCGCAGGCCCCGTTGATCCTCATAAAATTTAATATCTTCTTGTTTGTTGTTGTCTGAGAGCAGTCGATTTTTCTGTATCTCTTCAATAGCATCGGGAGCTCCGATGTCCCAGAGCTTGTTCAGATTTTCTGAAAACTTCTCCCTGCCTTTTCCCGCGTCACTGTCTCTCATCTTACTCTTCTGCAGCGAGCGCCACTCTTCCCACAGTAACTCCAGTTTTCTTTCGCAGTTACGCCTCGTGATCGTCTTTATACGTGCCATGTTCCAAAATGCCAGAACATTGGCCACCGTGTCTTTTACGGCGGCCTTCCTGTTAGTAGTTTCCTGCTTGGCATAGAAGAAGTACTGGAGAACTTGATGGGTGGTTGGCAATTTGGCACCACCGATCGAGGAAGATGGCTGACCAATTAAGAAGACGTCCGTAGCTGACCTTAGAGAAGGTGGTGCTGTTGTTGCTGCTTTCTCTTTTCCAGAATAAGTAACTTTCAGAGCCTTCCCACTCCTGGTTGTTAACAGTTTATCCATTGTACTAAAGTCTAGACTTATCAAACAAGAATCAATTGACACAGTTGATCTGTAAAAAGCAAACTGTGATTAGTAAAAGTATTGGTCATAGACATAGCGTGTGTGTGTGATTGGGATTTTAGGATGCGCCAGCTACTGATGCTATTATTACGTCCATAACGGGGGACAAATACGGTATTTTAAATTTTAATGTTATTTCTAGGTGAGTGTAACTTCTAAACCACTTGTCCGATCAACTTGGTAAGTATCTGAGAGGATTTCTTTCACTGAGATGATTCAGAAAATATGGTCATTTGATGATTTATCTTTATTCAGTAAAAAATTGTCAATTTGGCCAAATTTCCAAAATTGAAATTTTCAAGGTCGATGCGCGACCCCTAAATATTGATCGATTTTGGTAAAAATGGTGTCAGTGTACTTCCACTGAACCAAATCATGGGAAAAACTTTGACCAGCTATAATTTTTAAAAAAGTGAAAAGTGATCCACCCTAGTGAGCATGGCTGCGCCGCTTTCAATTTGTGCTCTGGAAGAACAGAGATACGTGGTTCGTTTTTTGTGGGCAGAAGGTGTGAAAGGAGCTGAAATTCACACGCGTTTATGTGCTCAGTATGGGAATAATGCGTTACCACGGCGAAATGTGTACGAGTGGATTAAAATGTTCAAGGAAGGTCGGACATGTGTGACAGATGCTCAGCGCTCAGGATGACCGTCAACATCAACCAGTGGTGACAAGCAGGAAGAAGCCAGAGCCATAATTTTCGATGACAGAAGATTAACAATAAAAAAAATTGCATCTCATTAGACATCAGTCAAGGGTCAGCCTATTCGATAGTTCATGACATTCTTGGCTTTCACATGGTTTGTGCAAGATGGGTGCCCAAACAGTTGACAGAAGAGCACAAGCGTAATCGTATGGACGTCTGCTCTCATCTTTTGGCGCGGTATCATATGAAGGTGAAAACTTTTTGGAGCGCATTATCACTGGAGATGAAACCTGGATCCACCGCTATGAACCAGAAAGCAAACGACAGAGCATGCAATGGAAGCAGCCAACATCTCCCGTTGCAAGGACGTTCAAAGCGCAGCCGTCAGCAGGCAAAGTTATGCTAACACTGTTTTGGGATACACGAGGCCCTATCCTTGAGCATTATCTAGAGCGTGGAACTACAGTAACAAGTGCATCGTATTCTGACATGCTTCGGAATGAGTTAAAGCAAGCAATTCGCACAAAACGGAGAGGGAGATTGTCGGAAGGTGTTATTCTGTTACATGACAATGCACGCTCTCATACCGCTGCACAGACTATAAAATGTCTTCAAGAACTTAAATTTGAAGTTCTCGACCATCCAGCCTACAGTCTAGACCTGGCACCTTCGGATTTTTATCTGTTTGGACCACTAAAAGACGCTTTGAGAGGTCAGCGATCCCAAGGCGATGATGACCTGAAGGAGGCGGTGCATGACTGGCTACGCACACAGCCAAAAACATCCTTTTGTGATGGCATTAGGAAGTTTGTAGATCGCTGGACTAAGCGTATTGAGAAACAGGGAGACTATGTTGAGAAGTGATGTGTTTATAATCTATCAGATGTAAAAATAAAATTGTGAAAATAAAAAGTGCAGATACTTATTGAATTACCTTCGTGTATATATATGTATATATATATATATATATATATATATATATATATATATATATATACAGTGGTCGAATTGTAAGATTTTGACAAGGGGATAGTGTGCTAGAGCGCCAAACGGGGTTGCTGTTTTGCATTTGGCCAGCGGACCAGATGGACATTGAACATGTACTATATCCAGTGGTGTAGTGCTAAATAAAGAAGTGAGGGAACGCATTTTGAAAGTGTTACTCAGATGCGGGGGGGACAATGGCGAGCGCGGCGAGCCCATACAGCTGGGGGTCCGGGGGCACTGTAAGCCCCCCGGGAAATCTTTTGAAATCTGACCAATTTCAAGGATATTTTGAGGTCATATGCACTGGATATTAGGATATATTCCAAGGTTGAAGATGCAGTATTTCCAGTCTCATTAGATATACGACATCCAGTACGATCAATAAAAATAGCTAACAACTGGAATGATTAACTAAAAAAAAGTTAACAACTGGTACGCCGTGGTGACTGTTTCACCAGATCTTTATAGGCTAGCATTGCCTCAGTCGAAGCTAAAAGAAATGAAGCAGTTAATGATTCTTTCTCATATTTCTTCTAGGGGTGGGAATTAAAATTTCATGACGTTAGAGATTTGTAAGTTCGGAGTTATTTGAAATAGTGAGGGAACGCCGTTCCGTCTACCAAAAAAAGTAAGGGAACGCCGTTCCCACGCGTTCCCACAGCACTACACCACTGACTATATCACCTTATAAAGCTAGCAAGCTAACACTAATAATAATAATATAATCTATTTTCCATTTATATAATATATTTTTTCGCCAAGTACATTCTCATTTTTAAAGTTTTACAATCTCCAAACCAACTCCACATAGACCATAATTTATTTTAATTAGAATGACATGATCGATTCACGCAATTCTCTCTTATTTTCTCGAGATTTTGTTTTCCCCATCATTTTTAGGTTGTTGTTAAAGCGTATTTTATTTAGATAACAAGGGGGATGGTTATTTGAGTTTGAGTTAACAAAGAGGATGCCATCTTAGTATACATATTCAGGACATCAAAGTGAACAAAAAAGTTCCTATGAACATAAATCCGCAATCGCTTCGTTTCCGAGATACATTGCTTTTTTGCCGAGGACGATTCAATTAAAATGAAAGTCATTAACGTTTATCAAAGTTTATTTACAGCAAGTGCTCAAAATGGTTTCCCTGCATCAGAGTGCATGCTTCAATGCGTCGTTGAAAATTTTGTTGCATATGTTCGAAAACACCTACATGGTTGCGTATTGTTTCTGAACAATCTTGAACACGTTGCCACAATTCATCTGTTATTAACTTCTCTTGCATAAACAAGATTTTTTAAATAACCCCACAAGAAAAAGTCTTACATTTTGGTTTCTAAAACGACGACTAACAAACTACTATCAAAGCAAAAGAAAAATAGCAATCTAAACAACCAGACAACTACGACTTTGATAAACTTTAATGACTTTTATTTTAATTAGATCGTCCTCGTCCTCGGCAAAAATGCAATGTATCTCGGAAACGAAGCGATTGCAGATTTAAGTTCATAGGAACTTTTTGTTCACTTTGACGTCCTGAATATGTATGCTAATTTATAAAACATAATTTGATAACACTCTGTATATAAATATAAATGAACAACAACTGTACTATTCTGATCTTTGAAGATGCAAACCGCTCAAAATCACCTTTTTGGTTGAATGCCGAAATATATTGCCTATCTTTGTAGATGGACAATACAGCTAGTGCATTTAACCTCTCTTTACCCATAGAGTTTCGTAGGAAAGCCATAAATTTCAAATTTGGTGGGATTCACTGGGATTCCTGGAGCCCCCGTTGAATATCCCAACCACCTCAGCAGAATGAACAGGTGAGCTCATGACTATGTCCTTCACGAACGTCTAACACGAGCTCTGTAGTCATGCGCGCTTCCGATGTCAGTAAAAACGCTGCAAACCAATTCGTTTCATTGAACCATCCAGTTTGATATATCACATGATGGTTTTTTTTTTTTTGTCGAAAACTATAACGAGCCTTGGTCGTGACCTTGGTCATGTGTCAAGGTCACAGTTCAGATCATCATAAGTATCGTAATTACCTTTGTCTTATCGAGACGTTTGATATGATAGGTCACAAAGCACAGCTTATGCTATTTTTAGAGAAAACAAACACTGGTCACCTGATTTGCACTATGACCTCGTGTGTGTGATCTGGTGACCTGAGGAGTTGCATGTGTCCTACAAGATGCCTTTATTCTATTACAAAGATCATTTTGACACCAGAACCAGCTTTCTTTAGGGAGCCAATCTAGAGGCATTGTTAGCATTTGATGATTTGACCTTGAAATCTTGATTGACCTTGACCGTGGAACCTTTGCTTTTTAGGGTAAATTATTTTAGACCCCCCCCCCCCCCCCCTCCTAAAACATCTGAACCGAAATTAAAGCTTTTGACTACTGTTGCAGCAAAATTTTAATTTTTTACAAATATTTCCCTTATGATAAGCTGCCACTAATATATATATATATATATATATATATATATATACAGTGTATGTATATATGTATATATATACATATATACACGTGTGTGTGTGTGTGTGTGTGTGTGTGTGAAGCCGATGGGGAGGTGCTAAATAAAAATGTCTAATTTTACAATTTATTCACGAAGTCACTAGCCTAACTCTCAAATAGGCCTCTCGCTTTTTTTTCAAATGATATTCCTGCCCGTTCGACTGTCACGTTCCATTAATAAAATCATTGAGCCCTTTTTGAGCCCCCTCTCTATCCAATTGCCTCGAGAGTACCCTCACTGACTGCCTCGTTCAACTTTGTAGTTGTTCTTTACATGTCTACGGCATCTGATGTATGGTTTCGTTAGGTTATGAATTTTTTTTTTGAGAATGGCCTATTCTGTAACAGTAATGGCCTATTGTTTACGTATGGCTTATTTTATAACAGTATAACACTTATGACCTATTGTTTAGGTATAGCTTATTTTATAACAGTATAACAGTTATGGCCTATTGTTTAGGTATGGTTTATTTTATAACAGTTATGGCCTATTGTTTAGGTATGGTTTATTTTATAACAGTTATGGCCTATTGTTTAGGTATGGTTTATTTTATAACAGTTATGGCCTATTATTTAAGTGCAACCTATTGTTTAGGTATGACCTATTCTATAACACATATAATCTGGAATGCTACGAATGTAATTGAGCGTAATTATTATTACATATACGCACGCACGTAATTGCAATCAGTTATACAGTACAGTATATATGTGTAGAGAGAGAGAGAGAGAGAGAGAGATAGAGATATGGTAGGCGGCGCGCAGCAAAACCCAGCTGTTCATCCTTCCACACAATAAAAAAAATTTGGTTGGTAGATAAATGACTACCTTGAGTAGCGTAGTGGTTAAGACGCTGGGCTGCTGGTGGGGCGTGGTTCGGATTCCACGTTAAACTTGCAGGTCTAAGATGGAGTGACAACTTTGATCTTCGTCAGAATGAATAATTCGGGCGGAAGCAAAACCAAGGTTAACCAAGGTTATATATACAGGGTGGGAGAAGAGTCTTTAAGGATTTTATACATACAAATAATTTGTTAATAATAATAAATAAACTCCAATGATATCACTGCAGTGTACGCGATACTTTTCAAAGCAACTATACAAGGCCAGGAATGACCCTAGGCTAGAACAGGAAGGCCCTCGGCTCTAGCCCCCGTCATGTCAGTAAGGATGGAATACAGCAAAGAAGACTGTATCTTGTATCGTGAGCTATGTCTTATAATAACTGTGAAGAAAGTTTGCGTTTATTTCAACAAAAATATAACACCACCACCACCAAATGCAACCACTCTTCGATACTGGAAGATCAAACTTTTGGAAACAGGGAGCGTGGTTAAAGATTGTCGAAGAAGCGGAAGGCCAGTAACGGTGACAGAAGACAACAACAAAGAAAATGTCCTCGCCAGTTTTCAAGTCTATTCAACAACTTGAACGAGAAAAGTCGTACAGGAATTGGGTATTTCCAAATTTTCAGTAGCAAAAATATTGAAATTACAGGGGTACCACGATTACAAACCCATTTCCTATCAGCTCATATATGACAATGATTCTGATAGACGGCTACAGTTTGCTGAAACAATAAGACAAAAGTTCAACGGTGATCCCGATTTCCTTCCAAAGATCAAATTTTCAGATGAATGTGTCTACGGTTTAACGAGTAAAGGAAACAAACACAACGTTCATTACTGGGCGAAAAAAATCCCAAAATACGATTGGGTAAACCCGTTAAAACGGCTACACTAACAGTTTGGGCGTCCATTGGTTATTCAGAACTAGTTTCCTTTGACATATCGAGATACGATGGATGGAAAACACTGTTGGCAGGTATTGAGACAGTTTTGCCACAGTTTACTAATGGCGTTGGCAGGAATTGGTTTTATCAACATCATGATCGAGCGCCGCCACTTTACTCTGCAGCTGTCCAACTGAAGGAAGATGGCTTGGGCGGCGAGGCCCCATCGCATGGCCAGCAGATCATCTGATTTAACCCCATGTGATTTCTGGCTTTGGGCTTATTTGCGTGACAAACTCTACACTCCTGCTTTCATCTATCCAAATGTGAATGCCTTTGGCCACAGAATAGATCAACTGAAAAAGATCCCACTCGATATGTTCAGAAGAACAATGAAGAGCTTCGGAGAGAGAATCCACAAATGTATCATAGCGAATGGAGAACTTTGAAAATTAAATTACAATTTAACAATATATTTGTATGAATAAAATTCTTAAAAGATTTTTGTTTGATTTGAACACTTATCTGTATAATGTTAACTAAATAGTTGTAGGTATGAAATCCTTAAATACTTTTATCCCACCTTTTATGCAGAAAAGAGGAGCCAAGGTCGAACGCCGCAAAAACACCCTTCCCCACTCCAAAGAGGAAGGAGAGCGCCAAAAATCAAGGTCGAAGGTTTTCGGTGTACATAATATATAATTTATATATACTCTCAATGCTTCAGACACGTGTTAATAATTTAAGTGTAAATCAGAAAAGAAAGGTTCCATTGTTTTATTTTACACAAAGTGCCGCTTCGACCATGCCATATATAGTTTGAAAATAGAAATCCGTCTTTATACCATAGCTTAGGGTTTTAAACTTCTTGAACACCACAATTTTTCAGGTAGTTTTGTCATTATGCCTTTTTTTAATGAAACATTTCCCGGAAAATGGATCGGTAGAGGCGGACCTTTTCCTTCGTCACGAGACTCATCAGATCTCTTCCGTCGGAATTTTTTTCACGAGGGCATGTTAAAAGCACTAGTTACCCTTCCGAATCTAAAAATCTAGATGAACGGAAGGAATGAACAAGAGCAATCAACGGCATAACAGAAGATCATCCGTAGAAGGTCTCCATTCTTTGATAATAGCCAGAGTTGAAAGTTGTATTGGTATAGACGTTGAATATTTTGAAATACGAAGTTATATCATTGTTAAGTCACATTAGACGAATACAGTGGATAAATATTTGAGCGCTTAAATGACAAAGGTTTAAATGTAATGTTGGGGTTGTTTAACCTCCTTCGCAACATCTAAGGTCGTATGACGAAGGGAACCTACAGCTGTACGTGGAATTCGAACCACGAGTCCTACATAATCTGGACGCGGAAGACGGTCTCCCACGTAACTAATATCCGACCCAATGTCGCTTAACTTCGCTGATCAACGGGAAGTGGTGTTACGACATTGGCTACGACGTAATCCTCACAAAGGTATTCAGTAGTTCATGAATGTCGAGAAAAGTCTTCGGAAAATAAGGTGTCGAAAGACGCGACCTCTACATCTTGCATAAGTCAATGACATGATAAGCTTGGAAATCGATGAATCTGGCGTCATTGGTCAAGAGCAAGCAATCCCATTTACTACTACAAAAACGATATTAACTAATTGAAAGGAAAATATAAAATTTATTTAAACTTTACAAAATACAGGGTGATGCATAAATGTTTTATAAATCGCAGGGTGTATTCTTGAGACAAAAGTATAGGAAAAAACCATATAAACATACGTCGAGAAACCCGTAGGTTTTGAGCTATAGCACACGACAGAAAAATGAAACTCTTAACGATTTCTTACATTTTATGCAAATACACAGTGCTTCATACACATTTGCTTCATTAAAGTAAATGTTCGAAATTCTTTCCTACTTCTTGAATTATCTTACCTAAATATAAAAAACAAATAATTGTTAAAAATCAAAAGCATCGAGAAAACTTACAAATGATTAGTCTGAAATGTAAAACTTAACATTTTTATTGGTCAGTTGAGGACGTACAGTTGTGGAAAGATTTTCCTTCAGCAAATAGAATCTATGTATCATAGAAAAAAAAATTTAAATTTAAAATTTAGAAAGCGCTTATAACTGGTTGTGCGTAAACACAGTCTTCGCAATTAGTCGGTTATTTTTTTTTTTTTCAACCAATTATGAATTTCTTACTAGTGATGGGACGATACCAAAATTTTTAACGATTCCGATTCCGATACCACTAAAAAGTCTCGATTCCGATACGATTCTCGATTCCGATTCCGGATATACATGTTTTAATGTATAGCTACAATACAATAAAAATAAAATTTATCCTCTTTCATTTAAATTTTAAAGTTTACATTGCAAAACTGGTTCAATTAAAAGTTTAAAAAAATCCTTTTACTCAAAAAGCAATCCTTACTCCTTAGCCTACAAAATGCAAATAAATAAGTGAATAAGTAAGAATTTATTTGTATTCAAGAATCGTTTTAAGAATCGGAAATCATGGTACAATTCTCTCGATTCCGATTCCGATTCCTGAAAAATGCTCGATTCTTCCGATTCTCGATTCCGATTAATCGTCCCATCACTATTTCTTACGAATCGAAATTTTAAAGTTCTCGGTACTTTTCCATCAATTTTATTTTTCTGGGCAACTTGTTTTCACAACTGTACACGAAACTATCACACGCGTATTTCCTTAACCTTTCAAACATTTACAGTTCAACGTGAAATTTGTAATCTTCATTTATGTAATCAAAAGTCCGAACACTGTTATCAAAGGGCGTACATACTACTACAATATCTCAAGATGCGAGTTGATAAGGGAACAAGTTCTCATTTCTATTTCACTGAAAATAGTTCCGAGCATATCTAAGACCCGAATCATAACGGCTCTCTCTTATCTTTAGTGCATATTTCTGAAAATTCGAAGTCTCCTGGTTGAAGAAACGTCCCAAGCACCGGCAGAGCTATCAAGCGGCGTTATTTTATCGTCTTCATATTCTTCGACGTACGAAAGCTTGGAGGGGGGGGGGGAATAAAGAAGTGATTAGATACCTACTTAATAGACTCACTAAATGCAAACTGTTTCTATCAATTTTTTTTAATACTCGCAAGATCCCTTTTTTCTCTTTCTTCATCAAAGAACGGCAGGCCAGTTACAAGTTCACGAACCACCTGTTAACAGGCGAGGTAACTGAAATTTAGAGAGAATTTCAACTATGTACCAATACTGAACACTGATTACTGAATATAACACGCCTATTACTCATCCCCAACAAATAGTAAATCAAAATAACTATCTTAAAAATTTTACTTTATAATATACGAGGTCCTCCTAGGAAGAAGTGGTTAAGCGACAGAATAAAAAACGCCAGAAAACTTCATTTAAACGTTGTACCAATTTGAAAGCGAAATAACTTTTGAACATATTTCGTCGAAATAGGCAATGACGACTAAGTACACTATAGAAATATTAAATCAAAGATTTGCATTACCTTCCGGATGAAATTCTTAGCCAACAAAATGTTGGGGGCTTTTATTATCTATGAACGAATGGAGGTTTGATTGTTGTATGCAAATACACAATGCCTTCCGCAGTCCCGGCGCAGATATTTAAAGACGTAGTTTCCATGGCAATGGAGGAGAATTTCCCTTCGAAAGAACCATAAATAGAAAAGATCAGCCAATTTGAAAAGTCAACCTATGTTTCATTCTTAAAGGATTAATATTTGGCTACGTAAAGAAAACTATTTGTACAATTATCGAACACGCGAGACGATCATGTAAACTTCCATTCTCCATAAATGTATATACAAAATAAAAATCTTCATTGTTGTACGAATATCCTTTGAGCTTTATGATGTTGTCATGAATGCATCCGAGTAAAATAAATGAAATATTAAACTGAAATAAAACGTTTAATATTGGTACACTGTTTAAGAACTACGCGTGACAGAATTAAGACTAAAATAATTTACCATACTTTAAAAATATTCCAACTTCTATCTTGAAAAATTTTTCTCTCTTCTTCATAAGCTGTTTCGTAATTTCTTGATGAGGAGAGAATTTTGAGTGCAACGGTTTTATCTTCATTTTCTAATCCGAAATGAGTTTTGTAAACTGAGCCAAATGCTCCTTCCCCGATTTGGCGTCATTCATGATCTCTTGACAAGGAACAAAAGTACTGTTGCACTGTTTAAACTGCTAAAAGGATCCGATTCATTATTCACCCCGAGATGATGACACATTCGTACTTGGACTCGTGCAAGCTACTGTTCTTGTTTCTACGATCTGAACTGATGCAGTCGACACTTTACTCGAGGTTTCTCCAGTAACTATCTCTTAAGTAAAAATAAAAGTATAAAATGGCTTTGAACAGTAACACATTATTAATGGTTACCAAGTTGTACCTAACATTTCTGCCTAGTACTTTTCGGCCATTATCCATACATTCAAGAAACTGAAATAAAGGAAAATTGATGCCGTACGCGAAATCAACCCAGACTTGCCATTAAAACTTAGCCACCCACCACGCAAAGAAAATTTCTCTAACGCTTTTCCTAAAAAATTAAGACAGTTTCATATTTTATCTAGAATTTATTCTTTGATTAATGTTTAGCTGAAGCTCGTACTACTAATAAAACTCGTTACATTAGAAATTTGATTTTCCAAACATGAAATGTATTCGTAACTAACCCAGCTAATGTGCTGTTATTCAGTTCAGTGAAACTATTAGATACGAATTTTTACCTTTATGTACAAAGCAGTGTCCTACTTAGCAAACTAAATAAAGCAAGCTTCATTGCATCTTAAATTTAAAGTAGATTTGGCTTTGTATAGCTATGGAATGACTGTGCCATAGTTTCTGAGGATTTTTTTTAAGAGTAAAAATCATTAATGACACGAAATATTTAAAGGTGATATATAAAAGGACATGAATAAGGTATATTTGACAAATAATTTTAAGCTCTTTAATAGCTGTAGTGAATACAGCTGCAAAAATTATTATTAGTGTTGTAATCGTCTTCATAAGTTTAATCTAACTTTTATTCAATTTTCACTCGTTTCAATAATTTTGTTTGTTTTAAGGTAAGATGCATCCGCAAAGTGCTCTCAAAATTGGTACAGTTGTTCCACTTCAACAAAAGTGAAGCAGAGTTCAAAATAAAGAACTGCTTAAATTGAAATGAAACTGGCTTTGCCACAGGTGTCTTTATTCATGTATGTCCGAGTTAACTTCCAGTCTGGGAAGGATATTCATTGGGCTTCGTAAGTTGGCAGTGACAGAATTAAACTTAGGTTTAGTTTAGCATAATACTTTGATTCTTTCCTTCCTTACCACGTATTTACAGTAAAGTGGAAGAAAAGAATACATGATCTACTTGACTTTGTACTGTTTCCAAAATCCCATTTAATAATTCACAAAATAGATATAAACTACAAACCAGAAGTTTATCCTTCTAAATACAAAGCAGCTCTCTCCAGATCAGCTTTCTGAAGAATGTGAATAAGATCTAAAAGTTTAGGTCTGTTTCTTCCACTTGTACCCCATTCTTCAATTAAAACTTCCAACCCAGTTCGTCCATCTCTCGCACATTCTTCTTCTGCAACTAAAGAGATTCATTTAATACAGTTATTAGAACAAAAATTTATAGTTATTCCAAAAGCGTCAATTACCTCCTAATTGGACCACTGCAAAATCAAGCCCAATCCAGTTTAACCCAACCTGACCTGCATTCAATGTTAAGTACATCTGGCACAGTCTAATACCAGGAAAGTAATTTTTATGAGACTTAAAACCAGCATCTCCTTGAGAAAATAGTATAGTAACCTAGTTATTTCCAAGTCGTCTTTACCCTCTACCCATTTTTCTATATGGGTTACTAGTTTACTCAAATTTTCATGGTTACTGCTTAACAAATTTAATGTGGAGTCGACTCTACTAATGTAGTCTGTGTAAATCTGCACATTAAAAATAAAGGACTAAACATATTTTTCCAATATTTCATACTATTGTAAAGTTTTTAGATAGAAGCCCTATTCCTCAAAATGTCACAAAATATTTTTTGATAGAAAAGAAGTGGGGGATAGATGGAGAACTCCCTTTGCTGAAAAACCTTATTTAAATCCACTACCTGTATTTTGTATGAATGGAATACAACACTTTTTTCTGTAACATTGTTCAACAAGGCTTTCAGTATTTGTGGAAAGAAAATACTTCAGTTTATTTGTCTTTTTTATATATATATATATATATATACAGGGTGTCCCAGAATTAACTATCTATTTCAATGAAATCGGACAAATTTAATAAAAACTGACATAATTTTGTGTTTATTACTAAATTATGATACAAAAACAAATAGATTTATAAATCATAAGTCAAAACTTTATTGAGAAGTTTCAACATGTGCACCGTCTGTATCTCTGCAAATTTCAAATCTATCCTCAGCGCTGCGAAACACATCTTGAAGCATTTCAGGTGTTATCTCCCGCACTGCCAACTGGATGCGTTCTTTAAGTTCAGCTAAACTATTGATCTTTTGGCGATAAACCTTTGTTTTTATGAAACCCCATGCAAAGAAATCCAGGGGTGTCAAATCCGGAGAACGCGGAGGCCAAGGTCGAGGTCCTCCACGTCCAATCCACCGATTCGGAAGGCGTCTGTTGAGGTATTCTCGAACAATTAGAGCATAATGACATGGTGCTCCATCTTGTTGAAACAACATTATCAAGAATGCCATCATCAAGAAGCTGTGGTTCGAGAAACTGCTGAAGCATATCAAGGTAGACGGTACCTGTTACAGTTGCTTCCGCAAAGAAGAATGGGCCATAAATTTTGGATTTGGTCATTCCAAGCCACACGTTAACTTTTAGCGAGTCTCTTTGCCATCCTATGACTTCAGAGACGGTCTTTCATTGGACCAGATAATGAAAAAATTATGAAAATAAAATTATGAACAAAATTTAGAAATTTATACATTTTTAACACATATTAAACATGATAAACATAAATAAAAGTGTGTGTTAAAAAAATTTGTCCGATTTCATTGAAATATATAGTTAATTCTGGGACACCCTGTATATATATATATATATAATATATATATATATATATATATATATATATATATATATATTAGTGTGTCCCAATTTTTTTTGTTCCTGAAGTTTGTCATGCACACCCCCCTAATTTCTTCCACTCGTGAAAACATGCCAGCAAGATGAATTTCATTCGTGTTCTTTAATTTTAAGGGTTCCCTCAAACCATGTGTTACTATTGCTGAACGGCTACTCTCTACCTTATACTAATTGTAGCATATTTCTTTTCAGGTTATGGATACAAGAAAGCAGGAGACTATGTGGTTGGTGGGGGTGTTGCGAAATGAACCCCTGGAAACGCTGTCTCAACTCCCGACAGTGGGAGATGTTCTTCGACGTCTGTTGTTCTTCACTCGGAAGAAAAAAACGTCCACGGCGGAAGCTGCCAATGTGGTAGCTGATGAGGTTATGGCGGTGTGGGCTCGGGCATCTATTCCGACCTCCCACAAGCCCAAGTGCGTCGAGAGGATCAAGGCCCTCTCCACGGACTACGAGAAGGTTGCCAGAAACCGAAACCGTGGGGGAGAGAAGCAACTGGAGCGGGAAAAGGGATTCCAAGCCAACCTGAATACACTGTTCGAAACAGCTCATGCCAACGCCATGAAACTCATCAAAGTCCCCGAAGATCGAGACTTTCTGAATGACCAGCGAACCGTGCGGAAGATGTACATCGGAGGAGAGGACCTGGAGTTTGCTCGCAGGGCAGCGGAGCGGGAGAAACGCCGAGCAGCTGAAGAGGAAGAAGAAAAGCCGCGAAGAGATGGACTCACTGCAAGCAAAAGGAACGGTGAAAAGTGGGTCTTCTTCTTCTTCGGAGTCCATGGCCGAAGCATCCAATGATGATGTCCAATATTCCTCTCCTGGTCCTTCGGCTCCTCGATCCGCTCCCAAGGACGGCCAAGTGTCGGCAAGGAGGATCATCCAATATCCCAATTTTGCTGCAGCCCTGGATCGAACTGGAACCTCAGTACGCCAAGCGATGCACATTGTGGCTCCAGCACTCGCTCTCGCTGCCGCGGGGAGTTCAGTTATCCTCGGTCACCTTGTCCAAATCAAGTCTTCACCGTTCACGGCAGAAGTCCAGGAAGAACTTGGCAGCCGGAATCAAGACCGAGTTCAATCCTGATACGCCGCTTGTCGTCCACTTTGATGGCAAACTCCTCCCTGATTCGGATGGAGGGAAATCGGATCGCATACCAGTGCTGGTCAGCGGGAAGAATCTTGAGAAGTTGTTGGCGATCCCAAAAATCCCTGACAGCACGGGACAGCGAATGGCTGGAGCTGTTCTGAAGGTGCTGGACGATTGGCCGCAAGTTCAACCATGGATTGCCGGTCTCTGCTTCGACACAACAGCGGCGAATACCGGTATTCACAGCGGCGCTTGTACGATTATCCAGGACCAAATGGACCGCCGCGTTCTTTTCCTGGCTTGCAGACACCACATGATGGAATTGGTAATCACCTCAGTTTTTGACCTGTTCTTCAGGTCTTCTGGCCCCGAAATTGCGCTGTTCGCTCGCTTCAAATCCCAATGGGAGTTCATCGACCAGAAGCAGGCTTCTCCGTTCAACGGCGATGGCCCAAGCGACATCCTTTCGGAATGGGTGGCGTTGAAAAAAGAGCAGATTGCCCACTTCATTGAAGACCAGCTAGAAGTTGGCCACCCAAGAGACGATTACCGGGAGTTCTTGATCCTCGCTCTGGTCTTCCTCGATGGTCATGGCAAACGAGATCTCCGGTACAATCGTCCTGGAGCATACCACCGGGCCAGGTGGATGGCCAAAGGCATTTACTGTCTTAAATGTTCATCTTCCGAAGCCAATTCCACCTGACCGCTCACGAGGTCCGGTCACTACGCAGGATAAACGTCTTTGCCGTCACCATCTACCTCCAGAGGTGGTTCGAGGCTCCATTGACGGCGGACGCGCCCGTCAATGACCTGGAGCTGTTGGAGGACCTAGAGCGGTACAAGGCGGTGGATCATGATGTAGGTACCGCCGCATTGACGAAATTCCGGGGCCAACCTAAGCGAAGATTTAGCCGGACTCGCTATGTTCTCCTCCAAAACCACCGATGCAGAGAAGACGGCCATGCTCCAAAACCTGGACAAGAAGACCGAAAACCCAAAAGATCTGCGTCGGCTGGAGGGAAAGAGTGTCTTGACCGTGAGACGGTCGGATTTGAGCACCTTGGTCACGAAAAGGACTCAAAACCTTTTTCATTGCCTGAAGCTGCCGGTTCCAAAAACCCCAAAGATCTCGAAGGATGTGCACCATCGTTGAAGTCTGTGAACGACGCGGCAGAACGGGCGGGTGAAACTGGCGGAAGATTTCAACGAGGGCCTGACAAAAAACGAGGAGGAACGGCAGCTCGTGTACCAAGTCGTCGAATACCACGCCAGCAGTTCCCCTCGGCAGACAAAAAGATCCTCTGTACCCCGAAATGAAATGTGCCATTAGGAAGAATTTCCATTTCCTTTAATTTAGTCATTAGAAAGAATTTACATTTCACTCTTCCATTCTAGAATGATTAATGCTGAGCATTTACGTTTGTTCATATAGGGTCGAATAAACAAGGTCAATGAGGGGACCCTTCCCCTCCTAATAGGCCAATGAAATTTCGCCCATTTTTTCCTTTCTTCAAGTGTAATTAATTAAAGGGGTGTGCGATTTGACTCTTGCAAATTTTTATTTTCACATGTGAGGCTGGGACACCCTAATATATATATATATATGTGTGTGTGTGTGTGTGTGTTACACTGTACATGGAACAAGGAACTCTTCTGGGATATTAAATATCACAAGGGATACTGAATATTTTAATATCCCAGAAGAGTTCCTTGTTCCATACCCAGTCTGTGTATTATAAAAAATTCTCGGGATCATTCCGAGTTGTACGTATATAGAGGAGTCTATAACAAAGTTTTTTATTTTTTGCTTTAATGTATAAACAGTAGTGTACAGTGATGTAGAACTGGAGACCAGTCTCGAGACTTTTTTTTCTGGTCTTAGTCTCGGTTATGTTGGTCTTAACTACATCACTGCTGAGTATGTTTATGTTCCTTAAGTGGATCTTATTTTAAGTAGGCAGTTAACTCCCGAAAAATGTCACAAACTATGATTGTAAATAAATTACGAGTAAATTTTGCAACTGTCACCTCTTGAGAATCTTTATTCGTGAATGTGAAATACAGAGCTTAGGAATTAGGCGTTAACACAGGGTAATTATTGAATGTTTCACAAACACTGAAATTAATATCCAAAATACATTTTTCTAATGTATTTTGGCGTGTTCTGTTCAAATATGACCTTCATATCTTGCGCAAATGAACCGAAACAAATTTATGAAACATTAAAGTTTTCCTATGTTTTGGTTCATTTTAGCTAGAAATGAAGGTCATATATGAACTAAACACACGAAAATACATAAGAAAAATGTATTTTGGATATTAAAAACCAAACTGGGTAGGAACACACACACACACATATATATATATATATATATATACATATACAGGGCGTCCCAAAAAAATGTGTATACACACTTTAAATACTTATAAAGGCAGTGTTTATTAAAATATTTCATTTTCAAAAATGTAATAGAATCTACAGACATTATTTAATTGTTTTGTCAACGCCTGTTTTCAAACTGACGTCCGTTCTGGTCCAGGCACTGCTGATAACGCGAAGCAATGGAATCGCAAACATCACGAAACATTTCGTTTGGTATTTGTGTGCATTCTCGTTCAATGGCTGCTCTCAATTCAGCGACTGTTGCAGGTTTTATAGCGTAGACTTGTCTTTTAAGTATCCCCATAAAAAAAAGTCTAGTGGTGTGAGGTCTGGTGAACGCGGAGGGTATTCTACGAAACCCCTTCGTCCAATTCACATCCACATCGTGCCAAGTACCACTCGCAATACTCCACTCTTCGGTCCGGATCATCTTCATTAATAGCATGGACTAATCTTGGAATGTAACTTTTCCATTGACAGCGCTTAAAATGCGTTGGACAGACGATTCTGAAATTCCTACCTCACGACTCGCTTGCCGCACAGATTTTCTTGGACTTTGGTGATACGTTTCCAGTACTCTTTCTTGCTTTGTGGGGCTTGTCGATGTCCGTGGTCTTCCGGAACGCTTCTTGTGGACATTCTGAACAGTTCCATCGGCTTCAAACTTATCTCTAATTCGAGTGATGGTAAGTCGCGTTGGTGGATCTGTTTGAAACTCCCTCCTAAACTGTCTTTGCACTCAACTGCGTTTTCACACTTCCAGTAGCATTTTAGAATGAATTTCCTTTGTTCAAAGCTTAGTCTGACTGCCATTATTAATTCTAATGGGTTTAACTTGGAAAGAAAGAAACATCAATTGAGCTATCAGCTGTTAAAGTGTGTATACATTTTTTTGGGACGCCCTGTGTATATATATATATAACCTAACCTTAACCCGTGTGTTCTGCGATTGCGTGCTAACCAGGGGGACTTCGCCCCCCCCCCCCCTTGACATTCAATAATAACCTTACACAGTACTGAATACATGCAAAAAATCACAGGGTCTTGGCCTCTACTACCATCACTGTTAGTGTACTCTTACAATATTCTTATTACAGTACACATTCTACGAAATATGATCCAAAATCAACCAAATTAATTTTAACCTAACTATTTGACAGTGAAATACATTAAAAATATATTATGGTAAACCTAATTTTTTTTAATTATAACTTTTTGTTAAGAGTATAGGCCTATTTATGTTATTCATTCATTTCCACACATTAATAGACACTAATGTGTGTTATGTATATAATTTTACTTTGTTTTATATTATATTCCTACTAGTCTACGTAAGAGTAAATAAGAGCAAGTTTAATAAAAATATATACAAGAAACTGGTGGTGTAATAAACAGACTAAATGTATACTGTATAGCATGTATTAGTGCGTCCCTGTATGGAAGCCATCTCGCCTATCAAATGATGTATTATTCTATAATGCTATATACCTGATGTCTTCCAAGGTGTATTCTTTGGAAAATCTGCTCCTTCAGCTATTTCTTCTCCTGGATGCCAAGGTTTGCTTGGTACCAAACCCATAACATCTCTCCAGCTATGATTTATCTGAAGGATATTCCCAAGCATGATGTGACGACTTCTTTCATATTCAAAGTCAGATAGCTTATTTCCTAATAAACTGGGAAAAATTGCAAAACTATTCAAATATCAGTAGTAATTAATGCATGGCTACAGCTAGGCTAAAAAAATTACTGAAATCCACAGTTAGGCTTATTTTCTTTTTAAATTTAACCACATATTAGCATAATATCAAGGCCTGCAAGCCCTAATTTTTAGGTATCTAAATAGTTCTACTTCTGCCCCCGAGACTGGAAAACTCAAGAAAAGCTAGTAAATTATAGCAAATTAATTATCACGTTTCTTTTCTAAAATATCTTATCTTTAATCAGAATTTAAGTGTTAAATATGAAAAATTATGAATATTTAGTTACATTAGAGATGTTATAAACTAAGAAGTCATGAATATTGGTTAATATTAAGTATTGCAGACACCAGATTACAATATATTAGGTGGTTATATTTTACTGCAGATTGGCTAGTTATTTACCACGCAACTAATTTCAGTCAATTAGGACCTTTGAAAGAAATTTTGACTGTCAAAAACTGGTCTCTGAGCCAGTCTGAGGAACTTAATATTTACCTAAATATTTATTTACATTAGATATATAGCTCAATTGATTTGAGAAGTTCCCAAAAGAAAAGTAAAGCGACTCCAAAATATCAATAAAGTGTCGGAGTGAACTTACTACAGGTGTCAGTCACTATTTGCTGAGGTGACGTAATATAACCACTCTAACATTCACCACTAAATGAAAATATCACCTACTGGAGGTGAACTGAATGCAAACCGTAGAATTTATGTGGGAGTCGAGTTCCAAAAAAAGTTAGCATAAAGCGAAGCATTTATTGCATGTATTTAATAGGGATGCGTTTCAGGCCCTCGACTGACCCCCCACCCCCCAAATAAAACATTTTTAACACTTTCATGACAAATCCAATGAAAAATCACCTAATAAAATAAAACAATCATCTGACATTATATAAAAAAAATCATTAAAAGAAATTACATCATTATTTACTTGAATAAATAGGCCTACTCACTGCACTAAAGTCAACAGTAATGGCAAATCCACACACAAGATGAGAGTGAGTAGCTTAGATACACACAAAACAATGGACAATGCGACACTGATTGAGGGAGTCTGAAAAAATGAACAGACTACCTCAGCCCTCACTTGGCTATTGACTCGCCGTTCCATTGGTGAATGGACGCACCAACTGCATAGTCTTCATAGTCTTCGCATATCCAAGTTCCAATCCGGCCAATCGCATAATTGCAAATTTTTCTCGCACAAAGCGAGAGAGTGGTAGAAGTAGGGTTATCGCATTAAGAGAAGTTGCATAAAGAGAGGGCGACCTGTATAATTTTTGTTTTAATTAGTACATCTGAGTCTAATTTTAATACACCAATTTTTCCGCCATTGTTTTGGGACTTTGCCTGAATTTTGAAGCATTTGCCGAAAATGTTCGGAAACTTGCAAATTTGGAGGGGCTGCAACCATCCAGACCCACCCGGCCTGTACAGTGTAGTGACTGTGAGTGTACACTGTACACCCATGGTTATGGACTGGGACTGTCTCTGAATGCTGTCTGGATAATGAATTTGAGTGTACTAAATTAATTAGTTTTATCAGGATTGGTTAATATATATATATATATATATATTACAGTTTTTGTCCAGATTTTCTTGCTTTAAACATACTAAAAAACTTTAAATCTATTTTATACATTAAAAAGACTATAAATTTGGGTGCACTCTTAGTGGTAAATCTCTAAGCTGGGTGTAGGCCCTATTATTATTTATTATTATTATTATTATTATTATTGTCTTTAACACTCAGATATATCCGAGCAGAACTGTTCAGAAATATCCAAATGATCAAGTAGGTTATATAAGCTCCTTGGATATCACGATTTAATCACATTGTAGGTATACAGTATATGAACAGTGTTGGGCTTTCGACATTTTCAGCCAGTGCGCTCAGTGACTCCTGACTCCATTTCCCAAAGCAGAGTCACTTGTCTCCCTTTTCTTTAACACCATTATTGACGTGTGTATATATATATATATATATATATCTGCACATCATACCGTATACATACGTACATAATTTGTGTACGTACTTTAGTCAGTGTTAGCTGACTAAAGGTTGAGTAGGCCTAGCGTATTTAAGTAATTATGTAGCTCGCCTACGGCCTACTAGGTATTTAAAAAATTATGCGCAAGCAGCTTACATAATATCTTAATGATTAGGTGATTAGGCATAGTTACAACTTACAAGCTACTACACGATGCATTAGTCTTCAAAATTTAGCTAGGCCGAGCCCTAACACACACACACACACACACACACATGTATACAGTTGACCCCGCTTAATAGAATCACCCGCATTATGGAATCAGATTGGCCGGGACCGATTGATTCCTATCTAAATCTGTACAAAATTACCCGCTTATTAGAATTACAATCGGGAAAACTGAAAGTGAAATTTCGTGACATGACAAGTCACGCCTGTTATCGCCTGTCTGCGAGTGGTACCCTATGGGCCTATTGTATAAGGGCAGTAGAAGTGGAGGAGGAAGAAAAAGTGGTTGTCATTCCGTCCTGTCCCGCAAGATGATAGCTGCGGCGCGTACGCTACAAAATGCAATGTTGTTTCGTGGGCACGAGGACAGGTTTCTGCAAAAAATTGAGTCGGAGGCTCACAAAGTTGCTTGCAATTCGATGCACCAAGCCACGATCAAAGAACTCTTTAAGCATTGACGTTTTGTTCATTTTAGGCTGACCTGTGACGTTTGTAACTATTTGCTTGTTGCATATTTTGCCTGACTATCTACTTGTTTTACTATTTGCAATAAAATGCAATTACAAGACGTGTTTCTGAGATCAAGAGAGGGACTCCGCTTATTAGAATCAGAAGCTGTTGGCCCGATGTGACTCTATTAAGCGGGGTCCACTGTGTGTGTATATATATATATATATATATATATATTAACCAATCCTGATAAAACTAATTCATTTAGTACACTCAAATTCACTGTAATGAATGTCTACAGTAGTGACCAAAAAATGGGTCAGTTATCTACAAAATCTTGGCCTTTATATAACTCCTTGAAATATTTATCACATATAATTCTGTTTTATGTTACGACTAAATTCTAGGTCCACTAATTCCACAGTTCGACGCCCAAATATTAAAAAATCTTCATTTTTAGAGAAATTGAAAAAACTTTTTACTGTTTGTGGAAGTACCGCAGTGCACTTTAAAGTCATTTTGCATTTATTTATAATAAACAAACTTTAATTAACTTTGAATGCTTTGAATATGACTCCATTAGTTTTTAATTTATAGTTGAGGCATTACGTCATCAACCTCCAGCATCTATGTTTGGCTGCGAAAATAGTCCCTAGCTAAGTTACATCATTATAATAGTGAAGTTTTTAAGAATATTAATTAACTAAGAAAGTATAAGTTAAATGCATAATTTTATAAAAATAAATTTTATGCGTTGAAATTACATAATATTGTGTGATTCACACTTTTAAAAACGTACATACCTGTTTCACTGCTTACAAGCTCAGACATTTTCACAAGAATAATCCCCCGAGACTATATATATATATATATATATATATATGTGTGTGTGGTGTGTGTGTGACGTGTGTGAACTATGATTTAATTTATAAAACTCCGTCGCGACTGTTTAGAAATAGAGCGCTCCGTTTGCAGATAGAATTGAAACTTATGACGCCATGAGTAAAATTTCACTAAATTTGTTTAATTTCTCTTTCGTTATATTTATACTCATTTATTAATAGTTTTCATTTTTAAAACAAATTCAACACAATGGTGGTACCACTGCACTTCCATATGAGCCTTTTGCCGCATCCGACGAAAAGCGATAGGCCTCCTCCGTTGACGATAGATGTCACGAAAAAGGGTAAACAACCCGAAGGATAATTATTTACAACCTCTAAACTTTCTCCATGCACCACAATATGACGCGCCTACTCTCCTAATCACTTAACGACAAAAACCTTTGATTTCCATTCACTTTCAGTTATCTCTTTTCACACGCAGAGACAAAACTTGTCACTCGTTCATTCATTCTCCGATTCATCCAGAAGCATATTATTAGCACGCGCGTTAAAAGGATCTATCCTCGCTCCACATCACGTTAAAAGGATATATTCCCATCCCGAACGACGTTAAAGGGATATATTCCTGTTCCGTACCACACCAAGTTAAAGTGATGTGCACCCACACCTCAACTTGCTAGTGGGATATCTATCCTTACTGAACCATTTTAAATGGATAATAATAATAATTATTATTACTATTATATATATATATATATATATATATATATATATATATATATATATATATATATTCCCGCATCATGTTAAACGGATATATTCTGCCCGAATATACCATACATATATATAACTCTAAACTAAATACAGGCCTGTATACGGAGGGTTTGCGAATACTTGTGATTTTTGGTCCAGTTTGTGTAGAGCAAGCCTGCAGTAGTACGAGTGTGACTGTGATTGATGCACCGCAAGTTTGTCAGTACTTGAACCCCTATTTGCTTGGCAATGCTGCTGCGAGCTGCTCGTACCCTGAAATGGATACTATTATTATTATTATAATAATAATAATTATTATTATTATTGTTATTATTGTTGTTATTGTTATTATAATTATTATTATTGTTATTATTATTATTGTTATTATTATTATTATTAGACTTAAAATCCGTGAGAGTTGACATGTCTCGGGTATGGGCATATAGGCGGAATAGTGTTCTCTGTAAAGAGATGTAAATTCTTCATACTTCCACTTAAACTATGAATGCATTGATGATTATATATATATATATATATATATATATATATATCAGTGTCGTACCCAAAGAAAACTTATAAGAAAAAATTAACCTATTTAAACTTCTATTTTATCATACTTTCCATTGTGAATAAAAAATATTATGATATAAATGAAATTTAAGCCATGCGAATAAAAGATCTCGCATTCTACTGTTCTACACGGACATAATTCAAGTCGTGTGACGCTCGGGTGCCCTATGAGCTAATTTGGTTCTTATGTGCATGAATATAAAATTATGGCTATTGGTTAGAATATAGTTCCCTGGCTGCGTGAGACTGGCTGAAAAAATCCACAATGATGCAACTTTTAATTTGAGTTTTGGCTCTATACACTCCATATAACTAGGCTTCGGATTTTGGCATATTTGCATACGTGCATATGCATTGCATATTTTAAGCATTTTTAAGCGAAAATGCATATTTCTTTGGTTTTTTGTTTAAAATGTATATTTTTGGAAATAATCATGAAATTATTAGTTTTTGGAAGCTATTGAAGAATAGGGACCCCAGCCTTCTTTAGTTAGGCTTATAAGGCTAACTAACGAAAATATCACGACCTAACCTAACCAATCGTTAGGTTAACTGAAAGAAGGCTGGGGTCCCTGTTCTTCAATAGCTCCAGTTTTTGTTCTAATGCCATGATAATAATTTAATAAAAAACATAGCTCGAGCAAAGCATTATATAAGTAAAGCCCGCGAGTCATCCGCTGGCATCGATGGCACTGTTGAAATCTTGATATTGCGGACATTCTCAAGTTAGAATATGTACCAAATGTCTCGTGATGTTGAAAGAGTTTTCTCACAATACAAAAATATTCTTGCCGACAAGGATTTATTGCATCACGTTGTCATAAAATGCGCCTCTGTTTATTTGTAGATATAGTGTCCTTGTGATATATATATATATATATATATATATATATTGCGTTAATTTGTTTAGAAGAGGGCTTTTCCTCACATTTTCGTGTATCTAACTGCATTTTTTGCTTTATTTTTCCTGTGAATTTCTTCTCAAAATATGCGTTGTTTTATCGTCAGATTAATAAATGTTACGCATATATTGCATCTTTCAATCATAAACTGCCTTAAAAATCATAACATTAACTCGAAAGGTGATTCATTGACTATTTAAAAGAGCATATTTGCATGCATATTTGTATGTATACTACTCAAAATGATTCACCTGATTTCAAATGAGAATATTTTTTAATGTTACAAATACAGAGTGATTTGTGATACATCAACAAACTGTCCAAATTTTGTCTCTCACCTCATAAATGCTCTATGTGACTTCCCCTAGTTACACGAGCAACGTCGACACGATAGTGAAATTCCTCCCATACTCGTTCCAGCATGTCCGTTGTCACTGACTCTACGGCAGTAACAATGCGAGTTTGGAGCTCATCCAAACATACCACCGACGGATGCTCTGAGCACCCGGTGGATCTGTTCTGTAACGTCGACGAAACTCACGCTGCACTGTGACTACCGATTTACAGCTCGAAAACTGCAACACACAAAACGCCTTCTGCTGTGCGGACGCCATTTTCACACTGACTGTTTGTAGCTAGGTTAGGCCACGGCGTGACTTTGGAGCCCTCTCGCGGTGATCTTGTAAAACTCGGAGATTTCTTCTTTCATGTGGTGTATGCCCAGTTGATGCACGGTTGATAGGTACGGAAGTATTCTCAGTTGAAATCGGATGAATAAATTTGAATAGCCCTGTATTTAGCAATTTTTAAATGCATACAAATCCGAAGCCTAATCATTACCTTAGTTATATGCAGTGGCGGTTCCTCATATGGGCAATATGGGCAGCCGCACAGGGCGGCATTTGTGGAGGGGCGGCATGAGCGCCTGCAAAAAAAATAAAAATAAAAATAAGAATAAATAAATAAAGAAATAAATAAAAATAAAAAATAAAATAAAATAAATAATAAAAGATCAATGACTTTGCATCAAGGAAGGTAAGAAGAGTCAGGCTTTAGATGGCAGTTGTGCTGTGGTGCAATTTATTTTGTTTCTTGTACAAAGTGTAGCATAATAATTACCCTCTTAAGTGTCTTATTCTCTTTATGTGATAGAGCATTTGTACAATTTAGAAATTTGATTCTCTAGTTTATTTATGGCAGTTGTGCAATTTAATTTGTATTTTTCCTGTTCATAGTATCATAATTACATTCTCTTAAGTGAGTTATTCTATTTACGTGATGAAGGATTTGTAAAATTCAGAAATTTGAGTCTTTGTTTTGGTTCTGAAGTTCCAACAATTAGTCCAATAAAAAGTTATTTTGTGAAAGAGTTATGTCTGTCCTTTATTTTGGGGGGATTCGAATGTGTGTGTGTTGGCGAACAGGGGGGGGGGGGCGCTGAAGGTGAGGTTTGCCCAGGGCGTCATGTAAGCTAGGACCGCCACTGGTTATATGCATGACTCATATATAATTGTAATTTAACTATCAAGTGTGAGTAGTAAATGAATTTCAGAATAAGGTAATTGAGGGAAGAACTCGAGGACATAATAAGAAAATTAGAAAACATACTCGTAGACTGGATCTGCAAAAATACATTTTATTTATAGAGTAGTAGATTTTTTAAATGAGTTGGCATATGATGCGGTAAATAATACTCGTAGATCCTTAGTTAGTTTTGAGGAAAACTAGGACGCTTTCATGAATGAAAGAGACAGTTTGTAAATTGTGTAAATAATGTATATTTTAGCTGGTTATGTAGGCTACTTTGGTAGCTGTGTAAATAGTTTTATGTTACTTAGCTGACTTTGAAGTTGACACTTTGCAAAATTTTATTTTAAAATATAGTGCAACTTATGACTTCGATAACCTCGTTAGGTCCAAGTGGCTTCATGTTTTCCAAATGTAATATAATGTAGACCACGATATGAAGAGAAGTTACTGGTGTCAGTAACTCATGTTTGACAGCACCTTAACCCTTTCGCTGCGTCATTTGCAAGTTTATATAACTGGAGACGGCATGCGTAGCGTGTACAGTGCTACAATGTGAAGCCAGTTGGCATACCCCGCCGTCATCTTAGGGTTGGCAATAGAGGCCGCGGTTGCCTACTGCTGCGCGTGTGTGTGGGTGATGATGAGTGATAAGCTACATTAACACTTTGACTACCGTGCTTATAATCACATCGCATTGTATACAGTCAAACTTTTATTCCAGTTATTTTAGTTGTGTCTATTATTCCTTTATAAATATATTTATTATATTAAATTTCGATTTTGATAAAGTTTAGAGAATTTATACATATTTTTTTATGTTGGTCACATAGGTCCAACATGGCTTAGTAGATATTTTTTTGCATTTTAGGCCATGTTGGTTACGTGTGTCCAGCATATTTTGTGCTAATTGCGATGATAAACCATTTCTTTGTCGCCAGTGTTTCGAAGATTGTCAAAAAATAAAATAAAAATACTCGTAATCTAAGTTAATGTTTCTTTATTTTGTTGTAAGCCGAGTACTTTTTCTTTATTTTGTATAATATGAGTAAATTGTTTCTTTATTTTGTTGTAATCCAAGTAAATTGTTTATTTGTTTATTTTGCTTTCATAAAACTTTTGAAAATTATTATTATTATTTTTACATGTAAAATGAAAATAAAAAATGTGAGTAAAATACCTAATTTACCTATTTATATTTCCTCAGAATATACAGGGTGTCTCAGAAGTCGCGTACCATAAGCTTTATTCAGATTTACGAGTCGAAATGGTTTATAAGTGATGTTTAATTAAAATATATGTTCCATAATGTTCGAATAATAAAATTAATAGTATGTACAGTTAATCAAAAAGTGATCTTAAAATAATTAAATTGAATGAAGCTCCATTAATTAACCAATGATACGCGATTTCTGAGACACCATTGGCTAATGTACAGTAGCTTCATTCATTTTAATTATTTTAAGATAGCTTTTTGATTAACTGTACATACTATTAATTTTATTATTCGAACATATATTGTAATTAAACATCACTTATAAACCATTTCGACTCGTAAACCTCGTAAATCTGAATAAAGCCTATGGTGCGCAACTTCTGAGACACCCTGTATATTATATTATATAATGGGCCATGTTGGACCAAAATGACCAAGTATAAACCACATATGAACAAACAATGAGGAATTTATCAGTCAACCACATGCAAAATCGCAATTATTCTATCTGTAGGCCACAAGTAGCAAAGCTTCTTTATTTAAAACGTATACTGTTGGATACATAGGACCAACGTGGCCTGCTAGGACATAACAGTGTTGGACACATGAGACCAACATGGCAGCCAAAGTGTTAATTGTACTAATGTTTATTTCTGAGATAAAAGATACTGGTAAACAGATGGTTGTGCTTAAACATTAAAGAGACAAATGAATATTTAATTTTAGTACCGAAGTACGGTTAAGTGAAATAACTATTTCTCTAATAAAAAGTTACCTTTTCAAAATCCGTCATTATTATTATTATACGTTTTTTTGTATGCAGGAAGGAGGGGCCAAAGGCGAATGCCCGTAAAAACGCACCCCTCCAAATAGAAGATTTCAAGCCAAAATCGAGGTTCCTCCCAGCTATCCTATGTAGCTGTAATAGTGTTTTAATTAATAATAAATTACATTTCTATTATACGGACACAGCAAGAAGTATGTAATATTTACGCCTATATATAAAATCGTATTCTATTTTACTAATTTAGGTAATTCTTGAGTTTATAGAGTTCATCCATCAGTTTAGGGTATTAACATGAATATTTCATAGGTTTATAATCGGTTTATAAGCGTTACTGCAGAAATGTTTTACTAACACCAAGATGGAAACGGGTCAAACATGATGGCTTCTATCTATGCTATAAATGGCGCTTCCATTCATATAAGCTCTTTGGGTACATCACATCGGCGCGAAACTATTCAGTGGGCGTCATCAATCTTCGCTGAGCAATTTCCCATTGGACATTTTTTTGCATCCAGTTGTATAATGCAAACACATTAACGTCACATTTATTCCAATGGCACCATTATAATTAGACCAATCGTGTATCAGTAAACTGGATGACGTCATATTATGAGAGCGCGGGAACATCTTTCCTGGTTGTAATGCACAAACTGATTGCAAATTAATTCCAAAATAATAATTATTAATGTTTATTGTTATGAAGCTAGGCAAATGTAGATAAATTTACAGTTCATAATACTTAGTTAAGTAATAAATTACAGGAAAGAAAACTTAAGACTTTTCGAAGTTACAGTTTGGTCGTGATGCAATGAAACAAAACAACTGAATTGAGGTTTCTGACATCTCATGCAGACGTGCACTAAAGAGTTCAAAAGATATGCAAATGAAAAAAAAGTCAGTGAGAAGTTCTTAAAATTAATGGAGCAGGTAGGAGTTGAGGGGTGCGGGTGGAGAAAATATAGTGTAGTTAATTTATTACTTGAAGTGAAATTAACTGTTGGTATAATATGGACATGCTACCACAAAACTATTTGGTTATTTGTTATTTGGTTTGTCTAAACTCGATTTAGGAAACAAAATTAAGATGAAGTGAATCATGAATCTTGAAGTAATTGTGTTCTCTGCCGAATTTTAAGTGTCCTGTAACATTACTAATTGCTCTAGGCCTGTGTTCTGTTTCTGAGTGCGAGTTTGAAAAAGTTTCTGAAATCCTCTTAGGCCACCAACCAACTCAACACGAGGAGAAACGGAGGCCTAAGGTCTCGATGTCATCATCATCAGCCAGTAATGGCACTATGGTTACCCTTTGGAACTCAATACGGTGCAGTGGTGCGCTTGGTTGGGTATGGTACTGCAACCACAAGAAGTCTCAGTTGGATTACCTCGGCTAAGTAGCTAATTTTTCGTTGTGTAATTTTTGGTAAATATTTACTATTACACCGGTCTCCGGTAGAAAGTTTTAAAAGCTGGTTTTCAATGTTAAAGACATGACTTAAATATGGGTATGAAAATAGGTTAGGTTAGGTTGTTTTAGGTTCGGTTAGGTAAAAAAGGGTAAAAAGGGTAAATCTCTAGGAGCGCTCCATTTTTCAATATTAAACATACACTCATAAAACATATACCATTTGAAAGCTCACATTTTTCTGAGTAAAAATGTAGTAATTCAAAAGTATCAATAGCAAATAAAAAGTAACTAGATTTAAATATAAAACCCTATACCGATCAATTTGTGATGCATGATCTTTACGGGGGCTCCGCCCCCCGTACCCCCGAGACCTAATTTATACAAATAATAACGTAATAACATATTCATGTTAGGTTAGCGTAACAATTACCAAAAATACCATCTTAGAACACAAGATTTATAACTTAGCCAACCTTTATAATGTAGTTAATGACGTCACGCGTCAAACAATTAATTAAATCTAGTTACTTTTTATTTGCTATTGATACTTTTGGATTACTACATTTTTAGACTCAGAAAAATGTGAGCTTTCAAATGGTATGTTTTATGAGTGTATGCTTAATATTGAAAAATGGAACGCTCCTAGAGATTATCTGTAAAAAGTCTTAAAAGCTGGGTGGGCTAAGGTGGGTTGGCACTAAGAACAAGCAGGACAGGGCCAATAAATAATCACACTTCATTCGTGATTACGGCATAGTATTCCGTTTGTTCGCTGCAATGGGACACCCAGCTGAACTTGTTAGTTTTGGCGAGTTATTTTAATTTATTGAAAATTTAACTGTAACTAGTAAGTAATTAACGTAAAATAAATGATGGTAACAAAATTAAACGTAATTAACAGTAATGTAAACTTAACCATAATTAATAGTAACGTTTACTTAACCATAATTAAGAGTAACGTAAACTTAACTGTAATTACAGTAATGTAAAGTTAACCTAAAGTAAATTTAACTGTAATTAATAGTAATAAACTTAACCTACTGTAACTTTAACCATAATATCAACTTAATTACAGTAACGTAAACTTAACCGTAATTGACACTAACGTAAAGTTAACTTGACTTAAACTTAACGGTAACTAAGAATAACCTAAACTTAACCGTAATGCAACTTTACAGTAACAAAGTAACAAATTTAAGTAAAAAATTAATTTGGAATTATTTTTTTAAGGTAATATTTGCTTTGTAAAAATGAGAAGTATTAATAAATTAGTATTAATTTAAGGAAAGATAAACTTGGCAGAAATTAGAGTAGGCTAGTTCATTTTTACTCATAAGTTCCATTTCCATCTGCAGATGGCACGCTTCATTTCTGAACATTATGTAAGAATTGATACTACGGGGTCTTTATATTTATTCAAGGGATATCACATCGCCTTTATTGGCGGCAAAAGCTAGCAGTGGAGGTATTTTTTTGGCGGTATTTTTTTCGGCAGTGGATTTTGGCGGTACAAAAGGCCTTGTCATCTTCGACTTACAGCACTGTGACCTCGTAATCTGAACCGAAATCTGTTGTGCACTTTTTCCGTGAAAACCATGATCAAGCGTGAAAATGGTAAGACGAATGTAAGAGTTATTAATTTTAATTTTACTAAGAATTTGTTTAGTTTTGTTATTAAGATAAATTTATCAGCTATTTTGATATTTTTATAAGTTTTTAAAGTAGGTCTAGGCCTATTTAGGCTTATCACTTAGCCTAGATCAGCGTTCCCCAAATTTTTATTCAACATTGTCTTGAAACTGAAGTTAATCTTTCACGCTCCATCCTTAGTTTAAGTATAAATGGCATTCATGGAGTGTAATTTATTGGCACCATAATCAATGTGAGTTTACATGAAAAATAAATGTTTAATTTATTAATGTACTATAGTGCAATTAGTGCATGACATTTTCCTAATTTTAACACACAAGATGGCCTACTTGAATGAACAAAAACTAGAAATGTTGCTGCTTTAAGTAATATATATATATATATATATATATATATATATATATATATATATATATATTAGTTATTTTTAAAAATATTTGACGCATTGAAATTATTTTTTTAATAATTAAAAGCATTAAATTTTTATTGTACCTTCCCTACAAATGGGGATTTATCCCCCTATTGCACGTAAAGTAATGATGGAGTCGTTTAACCTTTGCAACATCTAAGGTCATATGATGGAGGGTACCTACAGCTTTACGTGGGGTTCGAACCACGGGTCGCTACATAGTCTGGAGTCGACGCGGAGAACGGTTTTCCATTCAACTACTCTGGCCCAAAGTCGTTTAATATATAGGTGTCCCATAAGTCCGGTCACAGGGAAATTTATTTTAAATTAAATTCACAAAAGTAATCATTAGAACTGAAACAAATGTGCAGAGTGATGTCTTGTTTTGGGGCTTTTTTTTTTGTTGCAAGTAGCATAAAAAAAAAGTCCCAAAACAAGGCATCAATACATACATACATACATAGTGAATTACTTTTGTAAATTTAATTTAAAATAAATTTTCCTGAGACCGGACTTATGGGACACCCGTATAGTTTATTCATATGGAAAACCTGGATAACCTGGAAAAGTAAGGTAAGTTATTTTAGGCCTGGAAAACTTGGAAATGTCGGAATTTTTATGGTTAATCTGGAAAAAGATTCACGCTCTCCATTACTTTCCTCGTCTATCTGCGGTTAAAAGAGATTGCTGCCGTGACTGAAGAAACTAATGAATTGAAAAAGACCGTGTAACTTTTTTTTATTAAGATAATAAGGGAATATCTAAACTATGCGTAAGACGGTCTTTGTATAGAAGCCAGTGTTACTTTTGTGCCAAAAAGTTTTTTTATGGTCAATTACTATTCTTTTTATTTGCGTATTAATACCTAATTTTCCAAAACATATACCTGGTGCTTCGATAACATTGGCCTGGAGAACCTGGAAATGTCAGGGAATTTGAATCTGCTGAATCAGTAGACACCGTGATATCGTAATTAATCGTATTTATTATGTTTACGATTTAATTATTAGGATTAAGACTCGTAAGCATGTACAGTTGCTAATTACTTCTGTGATAGGATAAAGCGGGTTGTCATTAAGAACAAGTAGGTCAGGGTTAATAATTCAGAGTTCATTCGTGATTACGGCATATTATTATTATTCCGTTTGTAAATAGGCCAATGTACAGTATAACATTTGTGAATGAAATTAAGATGGGGTTAGGACGGTTTAGATGGGAACAAAAAATGTGGTGGTTACAGTTCAAGGGTTAGGGTAAATTAGGTGTTTTAGTTTAACACAAAGCAATTTGAGTAGATGACTTTGTTTATGTGGAATGTAGTACAGGTGTGTTCTAAAACGAGAATAAAGTCTTTACTTCGCTGAAGAAGTGACTGTACAGCGGTTCGCTGCAATGGGATACTTAGCTGAAGTTGTTAGTTTTGGCGGGTTATTTTAATTTATTGACCATTTTAAAATTTTTTCCCGAATGAAAACGATCAATTTGTAAATTTCATAAGTAAATTAGGAAAACGTAACTAAATAGTAACAAACAGTAGCATAAACTATGAAGTAAATGATGGTAACATTTAATCACAATTAACAGTGACGTAAATTTAACCCAACGTAAACTTAACTGTAATTAACAGTAACGTAAACTTAACTGTAATTAATAGTAACGTAAACTTAACGTAACAAACTTAAACGTAGTTAAGAGTAACGCGAACTTTTCACTGTGTAACGTAAATTTATGTAAAATAATTAGGAATTAATGTTTTTAAAAGTAATATTTTGTTTGTAAAATTGAGAAGTATTAATAAAGTATAAATTTAATGAAAGATAAACTCTGGGAGAAATTAGCCTAGGCCAGTTCATTTTTAATCATGACCTCAAAAGTACAAAATTTATCTGCAAATGGCGCATCTTATTTCTAAACATCATGCAAAAATTGTTGCTACGGGGTCTTTATATTTATTCAAGGGACACTACATCGCCTTCATTGGCGGTGGGTTTTGTAGTTTCTCTTTTTTTTGGTTTTGTTTTTTGTTTTGGCGGCATTTTTTTTGGCGGTGGAATTTGGCAGTGGGTGGAATTTGGCGGCAGAAATCTGCGAGACTTCCCCGACTAGGAACTGTATAATTATTTTTCCGAGAGGTCAATTCTGTAAATAATGTAGGCTTGAAATATCGCGAGTTTCTACTTCATGAATACTTTTAAAGTATAATAATTTGAAAGACTAATTTTTCATCCTGTGTCAATGTAATTTTCTTCATTTCCCTGCGCTTACCAGTGATGCCCCTCTCGGCCTTGTCATCTTCGACTTAGAGCATTGTGATCTCGCAGCCTGAACCGAAATCTGTTACGCACTTTTTCCTTGAAAATCATGATGAAGAGTGAAAATGGTAAGACGAATGTAGGAATTATTAATTGTAATTTTACTAAGAATTTGTTTAGTTTTAGTATTAAGATAGACTTATCAGTTATTTTGGTATTTTTGTGTTTGAAGTAAGTCTAGGCCTATTTAGGCTTATCATTTAGCCTAGGTCAGCGTTCCCAAATATTTTGTACAACATTGCCTTGAAAGTTAATCCTTCACGCTCCATCCTTATTTTAAATATACATGACTCATGGAGTGTAATTTATTGGCACCATATTCAGTGTGAGATAACATGAAAAATAAATGTTTCATTTATTAATGCGGGTCTTTTCGGTTTGGTGGACTGCTGCAGACTTCTACGAAACAGCAAATCAATTCTTTGAAAATTTTATCTTGAGGAAATGTAAGTTAGGTTAGGTTAGGTTTAGTTACGTTACAAATTATACATTTCCTGAAGATAAGATTTGTAAATAATTGATTTGCTATAAAAATCTAGCAGTCCGCCAAATCGAAAATATCCATTACTGCTTGTAAATAGGCCAATGTACAGTGCAAGATTTGTGAACAAAGTTAGAATAGGGTTTGTACGGTTTAAATGGGGAAAAAAATATGAGGTAGTTACAGTTCAAAGGTTAAGTAAATTAGATATTTCTGTTTAGCATTGAAAACAATAAACTGTTTATGTGGAATTTAGCAGTCGTGTTCTAAAACGAGGATAAAGTCTCAACTCCGCTGAGGAGGTGTACCTGGGTTCGCTGCAATGGGACACCCAGGTGAAATTGTTAGTTTTGGCTGGTTATTTTAATTCAGTGAACATTTTAACATCCAACATTTAAATTCTATAAATAAATTAGGAAAATTTAATTGTAAATAGTAACAGTAAAGTAAAGTAAATAATGGTAACAATCTTAACCGTAATTAGTAATAACACAATTTTTACCATAATTAACACTCATGGGGTGTTTTCAGTTCCATTCATTGCTGATTTTTACTTAAAATATATATTTTTCTAGGTAATTTTATGTGTAGAATTCAGTTTTGGCCTTTCTTAAATGCAGAAATTAGCCAAAACCAAGATATATGAACCGTAGCCTAAAAAATAGAAATTAAACTATGCGGCTAGTCTAGCCTTTCACGGTGTTTTTTCAATATTAGCACAACCTGAAAGGATGTATTTTACAATTTGTTTGTTACAGTTAGTTTAATTTAGGTTAGGATAGTGCAACTTGCCTCTGAAATAGTTGTTATAGTCTATTACTGCGTTGGTTTTAATTCAGAAAAGGGTATTGTATACTTTCGAAACAAGATATCATATGATTTTTGTAGGAGATATTGCGTTTATTTAGGCTAGAGGTAGGTATAATTTACTTTCAATTTTAGTTAGGTTAGGGTTTATATATTTTAGTTTTGGTTAATTTCCGTCTTCAAGAAAGGCCAAAATTGAATTTGCGCATAAAATTACCAAAAACAAAATACCTTTTTATTAAAAATAAGCAGTGAACGAAATCGAGAAGATCCCAGTAACGTAAACTTAACCTAACCTAAAATTAACCATAATTAACAGTAAAATAAACTTCACCTAATATAAATTTAACCCTTATTACAGTAACATAAGCTTAACCGTAATTGACACTAAATTAACCTGACGTAAACTTCACGGTAATTAAGAATACGTAAACTTAACCGTAATTAACAGTAACGATTAACAGTGACGCGAACTTTACAGTAACTAAGAGTAACGTAAACTTAGGTAAAACATTAATTAGGAATTAATTTTTTGTAAGTTTATATTTGGTTTGAAAAAATGAGAAGTATGAATAAATAATAAATTAGTACAGTATAAATTTCATGTAAGATAAACTGGGAGAAATTAGAGTAGGCTAGTTCATTTTTGCTCATGACGTCATAAGGTCCATTTCCATCTGCAAATGGCGCGCCTTATTTCTAAACTTTATGAAAAAGTTGGCAGTACTGGGTCTTTATTCATTCAAGGGACATCACATCGCCTTCATTAGCGGCAAAGGCTGGAGGTAGATTTCGGCGGATTTCGGCGGATTTTTTTTTAGGAGTGGAGGAGATTTTTGTGGTCTTTTTTGGCAGTCATTTCTGGGGGGATGGTGTCTTTTGGCGGTGAATTTTGGCAGTACAAACTGGCAGCAGAAATCTGCTGGACTTCGAGTTAGGAACGCATAGTTCTTCCGAGAGGTCAACTCTGTAAATAATGTAGGCTTGGAATATCGTGAGTTTCTCCTTCACGAATACTTTTAAAGCAATATGAATAATTTGAGAGACTAATTTTTCATCTTATATTTCTGTAATTTTAATCGTTTTCCTGTGCTTACCAGTAATAACCACTGTCGGCTTTGTCATCTTCAACTTAGAGCACTGTGACCTCGCAACCTGAACCAAAATCTTTCTTTTTAGAAAACCATGATCAAGAGTGAAAATGGTAAGATGACTGTAGCAGTTATTAATTGTAATTTTACTAAGAATTTGTTTAGTTTTGGTATTAAGATAGACTTGGCAGTTATTTGGGTATAAAAATAAGTTTATGAAGTAGGTCTAGGCCTATTTAGGCTTATCACTTGCCTAGGTCAGCGTTCCCAAATTTTTTATACAACATTGCATTGAAACTAAAATCAATCTTTCACGCTTCGTCCTTATTTTAAATATAAATGACATTCATGGAGTGTAATTTATTGGCACCATAATCTGTGTGAGATAACATGAAAAATAAATGGGATCACCTGAAGATCAGGGTCCCCAGCTTTCTTTAGTTAGCATTATAAGGCTAACTAACGAAAATAAAACGACCTAACCTAACCAGTCGTTAGGTCAACTGTATGTCCTTGACGATTGGTTAGGTTAGGTTGTAATATTTTCGTTAGTTAGCCTTATAAAGCTAACTAAAGGCTGGGGTCCCTGAACTTCAGGTGATCCAATAAATGTTTCATTTATCAATGTACAAGAGTGCATGATGTTTTCTAAACAATTTTTACTCATAGGTGACCTACGGTATTTGAATATACAAAAACTAGAAATGCTTATCATGGAAGTGTTGGCAAAGAATGGGCTGCTTTAACTTGTAAATTATATATAATATATACAGGGTGTCCCGTAAGTCTGGACCCATAGGGAAAAATAATAAAATCACAAAAGTCCAAAAATTTATTACATAATCTGTTCAAAGTGTCCGCCGTTGTGTCGCACACATAGTTGAAGACGCAATCTCCACTGCGACAGCACTTTCTGAATCACAGTCGCAGAAATTTCTTGACACTCCTCCACAATGCGTGCTTTAAGGTGGAAAATGTTCTGAAGTTTGACCTCGTACACTTTGGCTTTCAAGTGGCCCCACAAATAAAAATCATAATAAAAAATAATAAAAAAATAATAATAATAAAATAATAATAACATAATAAAAAAAATATATTATAAAATCCCTATGGGTCCAGACTTACGGGACACCCTGCTATATATATATAATATATATATAATATATATATATATATATATATTATTATATATATATGGGTAATTTTTAAAATATTTGATGCTTTAAAATGATGTTTATTTTTTAGTAACAAACAAAGCATTAAGTTTTTATTGTAGGCTACCTTTTGTACATATGGGGATTTATTCTCTATTACGAGTAATGATGGGGTCCTTTAACCTTCGCAACATCTAAGGTCATATGACGGAGGGTACCTACAGCTTTACGTGAGATCCGAACCACGGGTCGCTTCATTGTCCAGACTCGACGCAGAGAACGGTTTTTCATTCAACTACTGTCCAACCTAATGTCGCTTAATTTCGCTGATTATCGGGAAGCGGTGTTATGACATTGGCTACAACCTAGCTCCTAACCCCACCCCCCCTAGTGCAAAACATGTATGTAATGTCCTCTCAGCTCATGGTACTTACACGATACTTTCGACGAAAAAGTAGTTTCCAACAGATTTCCTGTGGTTTATGATAAAGGCGTATCATGGCCACCAACATCACCAGCTCTAAACTCCTTTGACTTTCATCTGTGCTTATTTAGAAGAGATAGTTTTTGAACAAAGTTTTTAAGCAGAATCCACAAGAATCCTGAAGAAGAAATTTCAGATTTCAACATACTCTGTCCACAGTACTTCAGAATTAATGAGCTGAGAGGACATCGCATGAGAGCATGTTTTGCACTCGGCGACTAATTCCCCATGTGTAGAGAAAGTACGTTAAAAATTTCATGTTTTTTTTTTTGTCAATTAAAAAAATGAAAACCCTATAAAGCGTCAGTTTTTAAAAAATTGTCTCCCTCTCAGGTCAGCTGATCGTTCTAGATTGGTTAGTTATTTCGCACGCGACTACTTTCGGTGTCACGATGTTTGCAAGAGATTTCGAGTTTGTCAAAAGCACTGGTCTCCGCAAAACCATTAAAAAAATTACCGGTATATATATATATATATATATATATATATATAATATATATATATATAATATACATATATATATACATATATATACATATACACAGTGTGTCCGTAAAGTCATGGTGGGATTTTAAATAGCTATATTATTGCAACGAAACATGATAATGAGATGAAAAAAAGGCAAATTGAAGAACAACTCTAAAAGAATAACTTTATTTAACGTAGTTCGATATGGGCTCCTCTGGTAGCCCTGCAGACATCTAGGTGGTGATTCAATTCCAGCCACACACGCCCAAGAACATCAGGAGTGACGAATGCGATAGCTTCCGTGATTCACTCGTGCGAGTGATGAATATCCCTAATGGGTACACTGTACACGCTTTGCTTAACGTAACCCCACAAATAAAAGTCCAAAGGTGTCAGGTCCGGAGAGCGTGGAGGCCATGGCTTCCATCCTCCTCTTCCTATCCATCTCTGTGGAAATTTTTCATTAAGGAATTCTCGAACAACGTTGGCATAGTGCGGAGGAGCACCATCTTGCTGAAAGATGACATTATTGTCAATAAATTGGGGTACTGCAAAATGTTCCAACATAGCGAGGTAGTTGTGTGACGTCACAGTGGGTTCCGCGAAGAAAAATGGGCCAATCACTCGATCTCGTGCTAGAGCACACCACACATTAACTTTCAGGCTATTACGCTCATGTTCAACATAGGCATGTGGACAGCCTAGACTAACTACGAGATAAAGGTTAAGCTTAGCCTAGACTAACTACAAGATACAACTTTGAGAGTTCTTAAATTTGGCATTGTTTCATCTCATTATCATGTTTCTTTGCAATAATATAGCTATTTAAAATCCCACCATGACTTTACGGACACACATCACCGCCTAGATGTCTGCAGGGCTACCAGAGGAGCCCATATCGAACTACGTTAAATAAAGTTATTCTTTTAGAGTTGTTCTTCAATTTGCCTTTTTTTCATCTCATTATCATGTTTCGTTGCAATAATATAGCTATTTAAAATCCCACCATGACTTTACGAACACTATATATATATATATATATATATATATATATATATATATATATATATATATATAATAAGCACACCGGACAAAAAATTAGTCACCCCTCTCAGAATGTACCTAATAACGTGTGACGGCGCCTCTGGCCTTGATAACCGCACGAATCCGGCGAGGCAGAGACTCTACGAGGTTGTGCATGTACTGAACATCGATTTGCTGCCACTCGTTCATCAGCCGGTCCCGAAGTTCCGCCAGAGTCCGTGGGTGTCTATTCCTGCGCTTCACTTTCTGTTTCCAACCTGAACAACACCGACGCATTCAGGATTAAAGGCTTCATTGGACCTGCGATGTACTCGTCGCCTCCCATCATTGGAGAACAAACAAAAACGGGACTCATCGGACCAAATTACGCGTTTCCAATCTGCCGCAGTCCGGTTTTTGTGCCTCTGAGCCCATTTATAACGTGCCAATTTGTGACTTGCTGTTAACAGCGGCCTCTTCCGTGGTACCCTGCTCCAGATGTCCATCGCATGCAGTTCTCGTCGCAATGTCCGTTCGGAAATTGGTCGCTCGAGAACCTCATTGGTTTCTTGGAGCAATTGTTCTCTGGTTTGAAAACGATTTGCAGTTACTAGACGAGAAACATGGCGGCGGCCCCTATTGTCGAGAATTGTTTTCCGGCCACAGTTACGCCGTCGATTGTCAGTTGATTGCGAACTACACCACTCTTTGTAAACTCGCTGGACAGTACGCGTTGACACACCAACAAATTGGGCTACTTCAGACATTTTGTGTCCGTGGGCTCTGCCAAACACGATGGCTCCTTTTTGCCACTGAGTAACGTCTGCCTCACGACCCATTTTGCAGACTATATCCAACACACACTGTTCTTCACCACTTCACGAAACAGATCTGATCCTGTGTGCTATGTCACCGCTACTTGTCACTTACCAATGCTACATCAGCGCCCTCTGTGTGACCTTGAACTTCCTACTATCGGTGCTATTAGGGGTGACTAATTTTTTGTCCGGTGTGCTTATATATATAGGGTGTCCAATAAGTCCCGTTACATAGGAAAATTTATTTTAAATTTAATTAAAAGTAATACAGAACATTAGAAGTAAAACAAATGTTCAGTTTGATGTCTTGTTTTGGGACCCTTTTTTTGTTGCAGCCTCTTGGAGGTAGCATAAAAAGAAAGGTCCCAAAAACAAGACATCAATTTGAACATTTGTTTTACTTCTAATGTTCTGTATTGATTTTGTAAATTTAATTTAAAATAAATTTTCCTATGAAACCGTACTTATGGGACACCCGTATAGTATAAATATCCAGGGTGTCTACTCATCTGCAAAACTTGGATAACCTGGAAAAGTAAGGGAATATATTTTAGGCCTGGAAAACCTGAAAATGTCGGGGAATTTGAATCTGCTGAACCAGTAGACACCGTGATATCGTAATTAATCATCGTATTGTTACTTTTATGGTTTGTAGATTGATTATTCATTAGAATTAAGAGTTATAAGCATGTACAGTTGCTAATTATTTTTGTGAGAGGATAAGGTGGGTTGGCATTAAAAGCAAGTAGCTTAGTGTTAATGATTCAGAGTTTATTCGTGATTATGGCATAGTATTTCGTTTGTAAATAGGCCAGTGCAGGGCCGTATTATCCAATAGGCACAGTAGGCATTGGGCCTAGGGCCTACGAAAACTAAAAGGCCTACGAACGAATTTTTGGCCATTTTTTTTATTTGTATGATAAAAACTCATGTCAATCTCTTTTTTTCATAAAGTGCAAGAAATTAACACTTCGAGATTTTTTCATCGCAAAATCAGCAATAACATCTTCAAATGATGTTTTTCGGACAATCTCATTCTCAATAGAGAGTAGTGTAAGGGAAGACAAGCGTTGTTGTCCCATGGTTGATCGGAGACAGTTTTTTATCAGAAGTGCCTAGGGCCTACGAGGACCTCAATCCGGCACTGGGCTAATGTATAGTATAACATTTGTGAACGAAATTAAAATAGGGTTGGGACGGTTTAGATGGGGACAAAAAATACGAGGTAAGTACAGTTCAAGGGTTATGGTAAATTAGGTGTTTCACTTTAACAGTGAAAGGAATTCGAGTAGATGTTATAATGTTATAATGTTTCAGACCAACAAAGACCCTAGGATCCACTCATGACTGGTCTACCTAACTGTGTTCGTAATCGTGTATTGTGTATGTCCTCCGTGGTGGCGGAGGGGACCTACAATTTTACGTGGGTTCCGAACCACAAGAAAATAAGAAATTTATGTAAAAACTGCCGGTAAATTGGCAACGACCAATTTTTACGAAACTAAATAATTATCAATTTAAAACTAATTAATTATCGATTTAAAACTAAAGATAGAATCTCTGGATCCAGAGGATCAAGTCATAATAGACTACTATCCACAAATATGTTACACTCTATATCTATTTATAACGGACATGCAAATATATCAGATCCAAAGAATCCAGTCAATTTCATTACGGTATCCATCAAGTCACGGTCCATATCGATTGCGGACCAAGTCAAAATTTACAACCATATACATTACAATATATACACTTACGAGGAAAAGTGTAGGTGTGGCTGTAAAGACTGTACAGTAATGTAGAAATGTGTGTGCACCCATTTTGGGTCTCCCATTTAAAGGTGTTTGTGGGGCAAGTGAAGATCATGAGTTTTTCAATACCTCACAGTACTATGGGGGCACCGCTCGGCAGAGGAATCTCTTAAAATGGGGTGTGTAAGGACAGAGAGTATCCCCTAACCCAAGACGCTGCCTCCCTATATCCCACAACACTTGTGTTGAGCTGTGGGATCTATCCCCAGAAAGCCTTAATTTTACTACCTTAAACTATACCCTTTCTATCAACATATGCGTCTAATCGATTTTGAAACATGTTTATAGACGTGCTACTAATTACTTCTACTGGCAAACTATTCCAGCTATTTACTATTCTATGCGTAAAAAAGTTTTTGGCAACTGCTGTCTCGAACCTTCTACTTGTCAACTTACACCCGTTATTTCTAGTCCTATTATATTGAGATATTTCGAGAAAGCTATCTCTATCTACGTTATCGAACCCATTCATAATTTTGAAAACCTGGATTAGATCACCCCTTAACCTCCTAGTCTCGAGTGTTGTCAATTTTAACTCCTTAAGCCTATCCTCGTACGACTTTGACCTAAGCGACGGAATCATCTTAGTTGCTCGTCTTTGAACTCTTTCGATTTTGTCTATATCTTTGCGCATATGCGGATTCCAAAATTGGACCGCGTACTCCAAATGGGGTCTAACTAATGACTTATAAAGTGGAACTATAATATCGCGCGATTTGTACTCAAAATTTCGAGCAATAAAACAACACTTTGTTCGCCTTATTGACCGCTGCTGTACTTTGTTTCGCTACTTTTAAATCACCAGTGACTATAACTCCTAAATCTTTTTCCTGCTCTACGCTTGTTAAATCTTTCCCTGACATACTATACGCAAAATTACCGTTACGCGAACCTATATGCAAAATTTTGCACTTATCAACGTTAAATCTCATTTGCCATGTGACTGACCAATCAACGGTTTTATTCAGATCTTCCTGAATTTTACCTCTATCTTCGTCATTAATCGCCCTACCACCCAGCTTCGTGTCATCCGCAAACTTTGAAACTGTACTGACTTGGCCGACATCTAAATCGTTAATATATATAAGAAAAAGCAAGGGGCTCAATACAGAACCCTGAGGAACGCCACTCGCTACATTAGCCCAACACGACTACGCTCCATCAACGACCACCCTCTGTTTCCTGCCTCGCAACCACTCTTCTAGCCAATTTATTACTACACCCCTGATTCCACAGATGACTGTGTTTATGGAATATAGGATAGGTGTGTTCTAAAACGAGAATAAAGTCTACTTCGCTGAAGAGGTGTACAGGGGTTCGCTGCAATGGGACACCTAGCTGAAGTTGTTAGTTTTGGTAGGTTATTTTAATTTCTTGGAACATTTTAAAAATTTTTCCCGTATGGAATTGATCAAATTGTAAATTCCTCGAGTAAATTAGGAAAATGTAACCAAATAGTAACACTAACAAACTATAAAGTAAATAATGGCAACAAATTTAATCGTAATTAACAGTAACGCAAATTTAACCCAAAGTAAACTTAACTGTAATTAACAGTACCGTAAACTTACCTGTAATTAATAGTTACGTAAAGTTAACAACGTAAACTTAAACGTAGTTAAGAGTAACGCGAACTTTTCAGTAATTGAGTAACGTAAATTTATATAAAGTAATTAGGAATTAATGTTTTTAAAAGTAATATTTTGTTTGTAAAATTGAGAAGTATTAATAAATTGGTATAAATTTAATGGAAGATAAACTCTGGGAGAAATTAGCGTAGGTCATTTCATTTTTAATCATGACGTCAAAAGTATGAAATTTATCTGCAAATGGCGCATCTTATTTCTAAACATCATGCAAAAATTGTCGCTACGGGGTCTTTATATTTATTCAAGGGACACTACATCGCCTTCATTGGCGGTGGATTTTGGCAGTAGGTTTTGTTGTTTTTAATTTTTTTTGGTTTGTGTTTTGCGGCCATTTTTTGGCGATGGAATTTGGCGCAGAAATCTGCAAGACTTCCTCGAACTAGGAACTGTATAGTTTTTCCGAGAGGTGAGCTATGTAAGTAATGTGAAGTATCGTGAGTTTCTGCTGAGAGTAATTTTTCATCGTATATATGTGTCGTTTCCCTGCACTTACCAATGATGTCGCTCTCGGCCTTGTCATCTTCGACTTAAAAGCAGTGGCTTTACAACCTGAACCCTGTTACACACTTTTTCCATGAAAACCATGATCAAGAGTGCAAATGGTAAGACGAATGTAGGAGATATTGATTAAGTTTACTAAGAATTTGTTTAGTTTTGGTATTAAGATAGATTTAGCAGTTATTTGGGTATTTTTATAAGTTTATGAAGTAGGTCTAGGCCTATTTAGGTTTATCACTTAGCCTAGATCAGCTTTCCCAAATTTTTTGTACAACATTGTCTTGAAAGTCGATCTTTCACGCTCCGTCCTTATATTAAATATAAAAAAACATTTATTGAGTGTATTTTATTGGCACCATAATCAGTGTGAGGTAACAAAAAATAAATGCTTCATTTATTAATGCTCGTAAATAGGCCAATGTACAGTATAACATTTGTGGACAGTTAGAATAGGGTTGTACGGTTTAAATGCGAACAAAAACTATGAGGTAGTTACACTTGAAAGGTTATGGTAAATTAGGCGTTGTTTCTGTATAACGCTGAAAACAACAAACTGTTTATATGGAATTTAGCACAGTCGTGTTCTAAAACGAGAATAAAGTGTGTACTCCGTTGAAGAGGTGTACGTGGGTTCGCTGCAATGGTATACCCAGGTGAAATTGTTAGTTTTGGCTGGTTATTTTAATTCATTGAACATTTTAACATCCAACATTTAAATTCTGTAAGTAAATTAGGAAAATTTAACTAAATAATAAGTAACAGTAACGTAAATAAAGTAACAAACCTAACCGTCATTAAGAGTAACGTAAATTAACCTTAATTAACAGTAACGAAGTCTCGATTTCATTTATTGCTGACTTTTAATAAAAATACAGGGTGGGAGAAAAGTCTTTAAGGATTACTATCATTATTTGTCTATAAAATCATTAGACTTTTTTCCACTATGTATATGTTTTTTTGTGTAATTTTATGCCCAGAATTTAATTTTGGCTTTAAGTGCGGAAATTAACCAAAATTAAAATACAGGGTGTCCGAGAATTATCTGTACAATTTTTGGCTGTTATTAAAAGTCAACCATGAAGTGTAGAAATTCCAGTGTTGTCCCATTTTACAGAGAATCTCATTAAGTTTTTTCTGATACCAAGTTTTGACAAGTTTTTTAGAAATTCCAGTGTGTCCGAACATTATCTGTACAATTTCATCTTTTAATAAAATTCTTGATAACACACGTAAAATTCTTAAACAAGATTATTTAGAATCTGTATTTTCAAAAGTTTCTTTTATTAAAGTAACGTTGTTACAAACATTCGATATGTGCACCATTAGTGATTCGCAAAACATCCAATCGATACTCCAAATGTTGCCATGTACGCTGCAGCATATCCACATCAATTCGCTCAATAGCAGCTGTGATTCTTGCTTTTAAATCATCAATGTCTGTCACCCGCGTACATTTCTAAAAAAACTTGTCAAAACGTGGTATCAGAAAAAACTTAATGAGATTCTTTGTAAAATGGGACAACACTGGAATTTCTGTACTTCATGGTTGACTTTTAATAACAGCCAAAAATTGTACAGATAATTCTCGGACACCATGTATATCAACCCAAGACAAGACTAACTAAAATAGAAAGTAAACTATACGTATGCGGCTAGTCTTGCATTTCACCGGGTTTTTCAGTATTAGCACAAACCTGAAAGGATGCATGTTACAAGTTGTTTGGTAAGATTATTTTAAGTTAATTTAGGTTAGGTTAACCCGCCTCTCTTAAATAGTAGTTATAGTTTATTACTGCGTCGGTTTTAATTCGAGTTCATGATTACAAAATCTTATGTTGGTTTATTCTTTTGTTTGAACAATAAATAAACATGGTAATCTTGGGTAATGGAATACAAGTGTCTTCGAACCATGTTCCATTGCGCGCTGAAATTGTTTTATTACATCCACGTATTTGGCACCTCCATACGCAATTACAAGTATGATGTACGGTTTTGATCACCATTTTATGTTTTCTCCGACATTATTTTTTTTTGGCGGTATTAATGTATGTTCCACTTCTGTGAAAAATGTATTGCATCTTGTCTTCAATCTATTATGCAACTTTATTAAATTAAATTCTTCATCCATCTTTACTGTGAGTCGACCGATATCTTAACCGCTTTAGCACAACAAGGAACACAACATCACTAGTGCACTGAACCTCTGGTTCACTCCGGAGAGGGCGATCGGTTACCTGCGTGCCGCCGGCTTGTTCGATTAGGGTGGGCTGATCGGCTAAATAACAACAACGTGAGTGAGCCCAAGCCTTACAGCATATGAAAAAGGTATTGTATATTTTCGAAACAAGATGTGTGATTTTAGTTAGGGTGGGGTTTATATATATTAGTTTTGGTTAATTTCCGCCTTAAAGAAAGGGCAAAATTGAATTCTGCACATAAAACTAAAAAGAAATTTCTTAAAAATCAGCAGTGAACGTAACCGAGAAGATCCCAGTAACGTAAACTTAACCAAACGTAAACTTAACCAAACGTAAACTTAACCAAACGTAAACTTAACCAAACGTAAATCTAAAAGTAGTAAACTTAACCATAATATAAACTTAATTACAGTAACGTACACTGAAACATAATTGGCATTAACGTAAAATTAACCGAACGTAAACTTAATCGTAATTAATAGTAACGCGAACTACTTTAGAGCAACTAATAATAACGTCAATTTAGATAAAACATTAATTGAGAATTAATTTTAAGGTTATATTTTGTTTGTAAAACAAAGAGAACTATTAATAAATAATTATAAATTTAATGAAAGATAAACGGGAGAAATTAGAGTAAGCTGGTTCATTTTTACTAATGACGTTATAAGTTCCATTTCTATCTGTAAATGGCGCGCTTTATTTCTAAACATTAGGACCTATGTAAAAATTGGCACTACGGGGTCTTTATATTTATTCATTGGCGGCAAAACTGGCGGTAGAAATTGTCGGTGGATTTTTGTGTTTTTTTTGAGGTGTATGGATGGATTTTTGGCGGTCTTTTTCGGGGGCATTTCTTTTGGGGGTTTATTTTTGCGTTTTTATTGGCGGTGGAATTTGGCGGTACAAACTGGCGGCAAAAATCTACTGGACTTCTCGAGGTAGGAACGTATAGTTGTTCTTCCGAGAGGTCACCTCTGTAAATAATGTAGACTTCAAATATCGTAAGTTTTTCCTTTACGAATACGTTTGAAGTAATATCAATAATTTGAAACCGAAATCTGTAATGCACTTTTTTCATGAAGACCATGATCAAGAGTGAAAATGGTAAGACGAATGTAGGAGTTATTAATTGTAATGTTACTAAGAATTTGTTTAGTTCTGGTAGTAAAATAGATTTATCAGTTATTTGGGTATTTTTATAAGTTTACGAAGTAAGTCTAGGCCTACTTAGGCTTATCACTTCTAGATCAGTGTTCCCAAATTTTTCATTCAACATTGCCTTGAAACTGAAGTTAATCTTTCACGCTCCGCCCTTATTTTATTTTAAATATACTCGTAAATGCCATTCATGGAGTGTAATTTTTTGGCACCATAATCAGTGAGGTAACATGAAAAGTAAATGTTTCATTTATTAATGCGGGTGGTTTTCAGTTTGCCGGACTGCTACAGATTTTTACGAAACTTAGAAAATCAATTATTTACAAATTTTATCCTAAGGAAATGTAAGTTAGGTTAAGTTACGTTACGTTACGTTAGGAATTAGACATTTGCTTAGGAAAAAATTTGCAAATAATTGATTTCCTAATTTGCTAAGTTTCGTAAAAACCTGTAGCAGTCCGCCAAACCGAAAATATCCATTACTGCTTGTAAATAGGCCAATGTACAGTATAAGATTTGTGAACAAAGTTAAAATAATGTTTGTACTATTTAAATGGGGGAAAAAAATTGTGAGGTAGTTACAGTTCAAAGGTTATGGTAAATAGGTGGTCGTTTCTGTTTAACACAGAACAGTAAACTGTTTATATGGAACTACGAGAATAAAGTGTCTATTCAGCTGAATAGGTGTACATGGGTTCGCTGCAATAGGACACCCAGGTGAAATTGTTAGTTTTGGCTGGTTATTTTAATTCATTGAACATTTTAACGTCCAGCATTTAAGTATATTAAGAAAATTTAACTGAATAATAAGTAACAGTAACGTAAAGTAAATAAAGTAACAAACAACCGTAATTAACAATAATGGGGTGTTTTCAGTTTCATTCATTTCTGATTTTTACTGAAAATATATTTTTTCACGCAATTTTATGCGCAGAATTCAATTTTGGTATTAAATGTGAAAATTAACCAAAACCAAGATATATGAACCGTAGCCTAACTAAAGTAGAAAGTAAACTATATGTATGCGACTTGTCTAGCATTTCATGGAGTTTTTCAATATTAGCACAAACTGAAAAGATGCATATTAAAAGTTATGTTAGGTAAGGTTAGTTTAAGTTAGTTTGGATTAGTTTAGGATAGTGCACCTCACCTCTGAAATAGTTGTTATAGTCAATTACTGCGTTTGTTTTTAATTCCGAAGAGGGTATTGTATACTTTCGAAACAAGATATCGTATGATTTTTGTAAGAGATATTGCGTTGATTTAGGCTAGCGCTGTCCAACTTGCGGGCCGCATGCGGCCCGCGGAATGGACGTTTGCCAAATTTCATTTCTGAATTTTCTTCCCTATTTTGTTATTTCTAGTAGGGAGAACAACATTCAGCGGGTTCCTAAGTCGTATTAACTAACAGTGTATGATTATAGGCAACATCTTGGCCGCGCTTTATAGAAGTTGGACAGCACTGATTTAGGCTATAGGTGGGTATAATTTACTTTGTTTTAGTTAGGTTAGGCTTTATATAGTTTAGTTTTGGTTAATTTCCGCCTTAAAGAAAGGGCAAAATTGAATTCTGTGCATAAAATTACCTAAAAAAAATATACCAATTTATTAAAAATCAGCAGTGAACGAAACCGAGAAGATCCCAGCAAACTTAACTTAACCTAAACTTAACCGTAATTAACAGTAACACACTTAACTTAATATAAACTTAAACAGGGCCGTTTCTAGCCATTAGAGGGCCCTAAGCAGTATACCTATTTGAGGCCCCACCCCTCCATCCACCAACTCACGCCTTACTACATCACCTCAGCACACACATACAAAAAATGGCTGTGTTAATAAAAAACAATTATGAAACAATTTTAATGAAACATTTATGTCCAAAACAACAAATATGTACTTTCAGAAGACAAACAGAAAAAATACTTCATGAAATTCCTGAAAATTAGCTTATACCTTATTTAGAATAAATGACACAGAACTATGTATAAAAACTAATGCAATTATCAACTACCAAACAATTACTAACTCTACGATACAATCGTGTAATAGCTAACAGTTATACAGAACAGTTTGTATCTTCAAAATTTTTGCCTCCTAGATTTTTTTCTGGCCGAAATCATCAATAACATCATCATATGAAATCTCCCTGCCAACGTCCTGGTTGATGCTTATGATGCCAAGGCCACTGAGGCGATCCTGCCCCCATTGATGATCTGAGGTAGTTCTTGATTACCTTCATCTTAGAGAAGCTCTGGGCTGACGCTACTATCACAGGTAGAGTACAGGCAATTCTTAGTGCAACCCAGAGATTGAGGTATAGTTCCTCCAGTTGCTTCTGATGAATGAAGGAGAGAAGCTCCAATGCAGTCATGTTGTGTGAAAGTAAAGTCGGCAAGTTCTTAATTTCGAGGGCCAGTTCTTTTCCATCAATGTCAAAGTTAGCTCCAGAGTTCAGTATCTTAGAGAGCTTTTCACACTTGCAGGACAAGTCTTCCTTTTCCTTATTCATTGTGGTGAAGTTTAGGAGAACCCCAAATATGTCCCTCACATCATCTAATGTTTTCAATCTCTTATTTATTGACCCGATGGCACAATCCACCACCACATTGAAAAATTTGACTTCAGCCTCTTTAAGGCTTCTGTAAATGGTTCGTCAGGAGCTTCGTAAGCAAAGTGCTTTTTTGTGGATCTGAGCCTCTTCTCCTTCAGCACAGCCTCCACATTCATTTCCTCACACATGTCCCTGGCTACGACTTGTGCTGCAACAAAACCTGTTTCTGTAGCTGGTGAGTGAGTCTTTTGTTTTTGTGAGGAGGTTGACTTGTCACATCAAACTGCATTGTAGGAGACTGCAGAAGTTTGCTCACATGGTTAACTGCATGAAGAATGTCATACCATACTACTGTGCAAATCTGAAAGCGATAAGACCCTACCTCCTCTGCAAGTGCTTGTGCTTCAGTCCTGGCTATGGCATCTGTGGCATTGTTTCTGATTTCCAACAGGGTCTCTCTGATTTTGTGGCTCTGGTATCGCACAGCCTCAATGCTCTTAAGCCGGCTCTCCCACCTGGTTTCACTCCAAGACTTGAGTGTTATGTTCACGTGCTTCTTTAGGATTGTCCATCTCTGTGTAGCTGCTGCAAAAAGGTTGTACAATTTTTGTACGTTGCCAAAGAAGCTGATGGCATCTGTGGAAGCTTTAGCTGCATCAGCCACTACAAGATTCAGAGTGTGAGCCCCACATGGAACATAGAGTGCACGACAGTTCTCTAATAACCTTGCCTGAACACCTTTGTTCTTGCCCTTCATGTTCGCTCCGTTGTCATATGACTGTCCTCTGCAGTCATCAAAGTGAATATTCAGTTCATCTAGTCTCTTCAGAATCAGAACTGATAAACCCAGGCCTGTACTTTTTGAAGCCTCAAGAAAGCCCAAGAAGTATTCTTTTATTTCTGATACTTCACCCATTTTAACAGTTCTGATAATAATCGACATCTGTTCTTGGTGGCTTATGTCTGGAGTGCAGTCTAAAATGAGTGAGTAATATTTAGCTTGTTTTATTTCTGCAACAATGGTATCCAAGATTTTCCCACTAATGGACCCGATGAGCTCATTTTGAATGACGTTTCCTAGGTAACTTGAATGACTATTGGCCACTTTCGATTCTGCTGATGTGTTGTTTCATCACTGGATCAAATTTGGCAAGCAGCCCAACTTCCTTCAAGAAGTTGCCATTGTCTCGATTGTACAATGTAGAGGAAGAAACCCGGAAATTTGTACGCCAACATTTGTACGACGGAAATTTATACGCCAGCATTTGTACGACGGTAATTTATACGTTATGTGCAAGAAATTCATGATCAGTTAATAAAATTGAATTTGAAACTAGGTAAGTTAAAATACAAATTATCACAAATTATGAAATTACATATTACAATAATTAAATGCATAATTGAAACTAGATTTCAGCTTATCAATTTAAGAGAAAATGTAACTAGCGATATACAGAACTAATGTCATTTAAAAAATCGGAGAACAAATCTTGCGAGTTTTTTCTCGTTAATCTCCAACCTGACCTAACCTAAGCTAACCACCTGTACCTATTCAATAACCATTTACGTATCTGTTAATCCTTTAATGCGCTGTGATACATGATAAAATTTAAAATTCTTCAAATTGAAATTATTTTCAAAATATTTAAATGTTTACTTTTATTTATTTATTTTTTTTTGTCTCTGTGTTTATGTTTATATAAAAAAAATGAAGTCACGGTTATTATCATGGGTAGATCGCATACTTAAGTCAAAAACTTCCGGTAGAGCGCATACTTAAATTACCATCGTACAAATGTCAGTCGTATAAATTTCCAGTCGTATAAATGTTCTGGCGTACAAATGCTGGCGTATAAATTTCCGTCGTACAAATGTTGACGTACAAATTTCCGCACACCGTAGAGGAAGACCACATGAAAGCAAGGTTTCTCTCTGCCAGTGATTGGATTATACTTACAAGACGTGTGAGAACATCTCGCCAGCGTCTTCGCTCTACCTCCATTAATGACATTTCAGTTTGGTCAATGGTCCTCCCAGTTTTTAGCCGCAGTTCCAGATCCTTCCATGTTGCCATGTTATCTGCATGTTCTGAACTATTTTCATGGCCTTTCAGAAGCCAACCAACGTTTATCCAATCTGAAAGTCCATCCGTAATTAGTTTGTACGACTTCCTTGAAAACACATTGCAGCAGAAACAATAAAGAGCATCATTCCTTCTAGAGTACATCAGCCAGCTTTGCTTTATTTTTTCCCTATTAATTAATGTTCTGTACATGTAATGGTGATGAAAGCTTCTACCGTTCTCTCTTTTAGGGAATGTGAAATCTGGTGATTTGAAATAGTCTTCGAGACACCAGATCTGTCTTCAAGGCATCTGACATGACAACTGGCCAGTCATACGGATCAAGCGGTGGAGCAGATCTTGGTTCTTGTTGCTCAGTAGAAATGCCTGTGTGTGGTGTTTGAAGCTGAACAGAAGATGGGCCACTTGGTTCATCAGGCTCTACTTCTACTGATGTTTGAGGTTGCATAGAGGATGGTGCTGCTGTTGGCTCATGATGCTTATCAGGCTTTGCTGAGGATGGCTTTTCCAAATATTTCAGTAGTGCTCCTGAGAAGAACATAACATTACATATTCTGTTAGATTTTGCTAAAATACTCTTTCTTTTCTTGTTTGATAATTGATCTGTGTGAACAGAATTTGAGGTGATGTGATCCATTAAATTTCACATTTCGAAATATAAATATTAGAGAGACTAGCTTACTCTACACGATTCCTGAGCACTTGCTTAGCTTGGGTCTACCTAACCTAGTTGCCTGAACTGTAATCATAAGAATATACAAGTGGCACATCTCACCTGTGCTACTAGAAAGCTTCCCCTCCTCTATTTTCTTTTTCCACTTTTCAGCTCCTGATGGATAATGTTTCATTTTCCAAGATGCACGAAGTCACATCTAGTTAACCACAACTAATCTGCTAAATAATAATAATCATGATCTACTACTACTACTACTACTACGACTACTAATAATAATGTTTTACAATACTAGAAAAATTAAGCATTTAGGGAAGTATAAGCATATAGTAAGAATAAAGTTAAATATATAAATAAGATCTCACAGTTACACAAAACGACCAAAAGGTTTCGTTAGTCTCCGTTTTATCACATTTGTCTCATACAAAAATTTTAATTAATACGACAATAATAATAATAATAACAATAATAATAATAATAGGGATAATGATAATAACAATAATATTAATAATAACTTCAGCTACATTCCTATTCTTGCCCACTGAGCTATGACCTGGGAGCCTGTCTAGGGGCGCCCTAGTACCAACGGGGTCCTAAGCGGAAGCTTAGACTGCTTATGCCAGGAAACGGCCCTGGTTAAGATGAAAAGCGGAAAGCTTTATCTCTATTAGCGTTATCGCTACATAGATAGATAGTAACATATTTTGAAACAATGATTGCATATACTTTGATGAAGTTTTAGGTAGCCTAAAAGATAAGGCTAAAGTTATGCCCCAATTAGAAGGGGAGTTGCGGGTGGGACTTTGTACAACTGATGTTGGAGCCACCTTCCCTTTGGTGAGTTCTGTCTGATTTGCAGTTCATACTGAATCAGCTAGGAGCTGCGTTCTTTAATATGTAGTTTATTTAGTATATGTTCTTGTATTTTAGAAAAATTTAGGTCTCGTAACGTGATCATTACGCAGCCATTCGAGAAGTGACATTCGTTCGTAATTAAACATTAATTAATAGACATGCGAAATATATTTGAAGGTAGGTTAAGATGAAGAAAAGCCGAAAGCTTTATTTCTATTAGCGTTATCGCTACATAGATACATAGTAATATATTTTGAAACAATGAATGCATATACTTTGATGAAGTTTTAGGTAGCCTAAAAGATAAGGCTAACGGTAGGCCCCAATTAGACGGGCAGTTGGGGGTTGGACTTTGTAGAACTGATGTTGGAGCCACCTTCCCTTTGGTGAGTTCTGTCTGATTTGCAGTTCATACTGAATCAGCTAGGAGCTGCGTTCTTTAATATGTAGTTTATTTAGTATAGGTTCTTGTATTTTAGAAAAATTTCCGTCTCGTAACGTGATCGTTACGCAGCCATTCGAGAAGTGACATATTCGTTCGTAATTAAACATTAATTAATAGACATGCGATATGCATTTGTAGCTAGGTTAAGATGAGGAAAAGATGAAAGCGTTATTATCTATTGGCGTTATCGTTATATAGATACATAGTAAGATATTTTGAAACATTAAATGCTTATACTTTAATGATGTTTTAGGTAGCCTTAAAGATAAGGCTAACGGTAGGGCCCATTTAGAAGGGTAGGTGGAATAGGTAGGAATGGAACTCATCATGCAGCGACCTCCCCGTGGTGAGTTCTGGGTGATTTGCAGTTCATACTGAATCAGCTAGGTGCTGCATTCTTTAATATTTAGTTTATTTAGTATAGGTTTTTTCTTTATTTTAGAAATATTTTTGTCTGTTACCGTGATCGTTACACAGACATCCGACATGTGACATGTTCGTTCGTGATTAAACATTAATTAATAGACATGCGAAATATATTTGAAGGTAGGTTAAGATGAAGAAAAGCAGAAAGCTTTATTTCTATTAGTGTTATCGCTACATAGATTCATAGTAATATATTTTGAAACAATGATTGCATATACTTTGATGAAGTTTTAGGTAGCCTAAAAGATAAGGCTAAAGTTAAGCCCCGATTACAAGGGCAGTTGAGGGTGGGACTTTGTAGAAATGATGTTGGAGCCACCTTCCCTTTGGTGAGTTCTGTCTGATTTGCAGTTCACACTGAATCAGCTAGGAGCTGCGTTCTTTAATATGTAGTTTATTTAGAATAGGTTAATGTATTTAAGAAAAATTTCCTTCTCGTAACGTGATCGTTACGCAGCCATTCGAGAAGTGACATATTCGTTCGTAATTAAACATTAATTAATAGACATGCGAAATATATTTGAAGGTAGGTTAAGATGAAGAAAAGCTGAAAGCTTTATTTCTATTAGCGTTATCGCTACATAGATACATTGTAATATATTTTGAAACAATGATTGCATATATTTTGATGAAGTTTTAGGTAGCCTAAAAGATAAGGCTGAAGTTAAGCCCCAATTAGAAGGGCAGTTGAGGGTGGGACTTTGTTGAACTGATGTTGGAGCCACCTTCCCTTTGGTGAGTTCTGTCTGATTTGCAGTTCACACTGAATCAGCTAGGAGCTGCGTTCTTTAATATGTAGTTTATTTAGTATAGGTTCTTGTATTTTAGAAAAATTTCGGTCTCGTAACGTGATCGTTACGCAGCCATTCGAGAAGTGACATATTCGTTCGTAATTAAACATTAATTAATAGACATGCAATATACAGGGTGGGCGGAAAGGAGCTCCCTATTTTGGATTGGTAAAAAAATACGTATATTATCCATTTATTTCAGAAGAAATAATATGAAAAGGTAGGCATACATGGTAGGTTTTCTCTAAAATTCAATGTGGGCTCCAACTCTTTCCACCAGCTTCTGGAGCCGCCCAGGAATGGCGTCCACTGACTTTAGCAGGAACTCCGGCGGGATGGAGGACATGACTTCCCGAATTCGGTCCTCCAGTTCTTCCAATGTCCTCGGTTTGGTGCGGTAGACTTCTTCCTTTACCCACCCCCAAAGAAAGAAGTCGCACGGTGTCAAGTCGGGGCTCCTGGCTGGCCATTGATGTGGACCACGACGACCCATCCAACGCCCAGGGAAGTGGGCATCCAGCCACTCACGGACAACAAGAGCGAAGTGCGGAGGGGCGCCATCTTGCATAAATATCAGATCGTCGATGTTCTCCCATGTGCTGACAACCGGCCAGACCTCGTTTCGCAACATAGCAAGGTACCGCTCAGCATTCATGGTGTTGCGCAGAAGGAACGGGCCCACAACCTGATCTGAGGTCATACCACACCACACCGTTACACTGAACCGATTCTGCCGTTTTTCAGCGGTAACCGTGCGACTTCTTTCTTTGGGGGTGGGTAAAGGAAGAAGTCTACCGCACCAAACCGAGGACATTGGAAGAACTGGAGGACCGAATTCGGGAAGTCATGTCCTCCATCCCGCCGGAGTTCCTGCTAAAGTCAGTGGACGCCATTCCTGGGCGGCTCCAGAAGCTGGTGGAAAGAGTTGGAGCCCACTTTGAATTTTAGAGAAAACCTACCATGTATGCCTACCTTTTCATATTATTTCTTCTGAAATAAATGGATAATATACGTATTTTTTTACCAATCCAAAATAGGGAGCAACTTTCCGCCCACCCTGTATATTTGTCGGTAAGCTAAGATGAGAAAAAGCGGAAAGCTTTATTTCTATTGGCGTTATCGCTACATAGATACATAGTAACATATTCTGAAACAATGATTGCATATACTTTGATGAAGTTTTAGGCAGCCTAAAAGATAAGGCTAAAGTTATGCCCCAATTAGAAGGGGAGTTGCGGGTGGGACTTTGTACAACTGATGTTGGAGCCACCTTCCCTTTGGTGAGTTCTGTCTGATTTGCAGTTCATACTGAATCAGCTAGGAGCTGCGTTCTTTAATATGTAGTTTATTTAGTATAGGTTCTTGTATTTTAGAAAAATTTCGGTCTCGTAACGTGATCGTTACGCAGCCATTCGAGAAGTGACATATTCGTTCGTAATTAAACATTAATTAATAGACATGCAATATATATTTGTCGGTAAGCTTAGATGAGAAAAAGCGGAAAGCTTTATTTCTATTGGCGTTATCGCTACATAGATACATAGTAACATATTCTGAAACAATGATTGCATATACTTTGATGAAGTTTTAGGTAGCCTAAAAGATAAGGCTAAAGTTATGCCCCAATTAGAAGGGGAGTTGCGGGTGGGACTTTGTACAACTGATGTTGGAGCCACCTTCCCTTTGGTGAGTTCTGTCTGATTTGCAGTTCATACTGAATCAGCTAGGAGCTGCGTTCTTTAATATGTAGTTTATTTAGCATAGTTTCTTGTATTTTAGAAAAATTTCCGTCTCGTAACGTGATCGTTACGCAGCCATTCGAGAAGTGACATATTCGTTCGTAATTAAACATTAATTAATAGACATGCGATATGTATTTGTCGGTAAGCTAAGATGAGAAAAAGCGGAAAGCTTTATTTCTATTGGCGTTATCGCTACATAGATACATAGTAACATATTCTGAAACAATGATTGCATATACTTTGATGAAGTTTTAGGTAGCCTAAAAGATAAGGCTAAAGTTATGCCCCAATTAGAAGGGGAGTTGCGGGTGGGACTTTGTACAACTGATGTTGGAGCCACCTTCCCTTTGGTGAGTTCTGTCTGATTTGCAGTTCATACTGAATCAGCTAGGAGCTGCGTTCTTTAATATGTAGTTTATTTAGTATAGTTTCTTGTATTTTAGAAAAATTTCCGTCTCGTAACGTGATCGTTACGCAGCCATTCGAGAAGTGACATATTCGTTCGTAATTAAACATTAATTAATAGACATGCGATATGTATTTGTCGGTAAGCTAAGATGAGAAAAAGCGGAAAGCTTTATTTCTATTGGCGTTATCGCTACATAGATACATAGTAACATATTTTGAAACAATGATTGCATATACTTTGATGAAGTTTTAGGTAGCCTAAAAGATAAGGCTAAAGTTATGCCCCAATTAGAAGGGCAGTTGCGGGTGGGACTTTGTAGAACTGATGTTGGAGCCACCTTCCCTTTGGTGAGTTCTGTCTGATTTGCAGTTCATACTGAATCAGCTAGGAGCTGCGTTCTTTAATATGTAGTTTATTTAGTATAGGTTCTTGTATTTTAGAAAAATTTCCGTCTCGTAACGTGATCGTTACGCAGCCATTCGAGAAGTGACATATTCGTTCGTAATTAAACATTAATTAATAGGCATGCGATATATATTTGTCGGTAAGCTAAGATGAGAAAAAGCGGAAAGCTTTATTTCTATTGGCGTTATCGCTACATAGATACATAGTAACATATTTTGAAACAATGATTGCATATACTTTGAAGTTTTAGGTAGCCTAAAAGATAAGGCTAAAGTTATGCCCCAATTAGAAGGGGAGTTGCGGGTGGGACTTTGTACAACTGATGTTGGAGCCACCTTCCCTTTGGTGAGTTCTGTCTGATTTGCAGTTCACACTGAATCAGCTAGGAGCTGCGTTCTTTAATATGTAGTTTAGTTAGGATAGGTTCTTGTATTTTAGAAAAATTTCGGTCTCGTAACGTGATCGTTACGCAGCGATTCGAGAAGTGACATATTCGTTCGTAATTAAACATTAATTAATAGACATGCAATATATATTTGTCGGTAAGCTTAGATGAGAAAAAGCGGAAAGCTTTATTTCTATTGGCGTTATCGCTACATACATACATAGTAACATATTCTGAAACAATGATTGCATATACTTTGATGAAGTTTTAGGTAGCCTAAAAGATAAGGCTAAAGTTATGCCCCAATTAGAAGGGGAGTTGCGGGTGGGACTTTGTACAACTGATGTTGGAGCCACCTTCCCTTTGGTGAGTTCTGTCTGATTTGCAGTTCATACTGAATCAGCTAGGAGCTGCGTTCTTTAATATGTAGTTTATTTAGTATAGTTTCTTGTATTTTAGAAAAATTTCCGTCTCGTAACGTGATCGTTACGCAGCCATTCGAGAAGTGACATATTCGTTCGGAATTAAACATTAATTAATAGACATGCGATATGTATTTGTCGGTAAGCTAAGATGAGAAAAAGCGGAAAGCTTTATTTCTATTGGCGTTATCGCTACATAGATACATAGTAACATATTTTGAAACAATGATTGCATATACTTTGATGAAGTTTTAGGTAGCCTAAAAGATAAGGCTAAAGTTAAGCCCCGATTACAAGGGCAGTTGAGGGTGGGACTTTGTAGAAATGATGTTGGAGCCACCTTCCCTTTGGTGAGTTCTGTCTGATTTGCAGTTCACACTGAATCAGGTAGGAGCTGCGTTCTTTAATATGTAGTTTATTTAGAATAGGTTAATGTATTTAAGAAAAATTTCCTTCTCGTAACGTGATCGTTACGCAGCCATTCGAGAAGTGACATATTCGTTCGTAATTAAACATTAATTAATAGACATGCGAAATATATTTGAATGTAGGTTAAGATGAAGAAAAGCTGAAAGCTTTATTTCTATTAGCGTTATCGCTACATAGATACATTGTAATATATTTTGAAACAATGATTGCATATATTTTGATGAAGTTTTAGGTAGCCTAAAAGATAAGGCTGAAGTTAAGCCCCAATTAGTAGGGCAGTTGAGGGTGGGACTTTGTTGAACTGATGTTGGAGCCACCTTCCCTTTGGTGAGTTCTGTCTGATTTGCAGTTCACACTGAATCAGCTAGGAGCTGCGTTCTTTAATATGTAGTTTAGTTAGTATAGGTTCTTGTATTTTAGAAAAATTTCGGTCTCGTAACGTGATCGTTACGCAGCCATTCGAGAAGTGATATATTCGTTCGTAATTAAACATTAATTAATAGACATGCAATATATATTTGTCGGTAAGCTTAGATGAGAAAAAGCGGAAAGCTTTATTTCTATTGGCGTTATCGCTACATAGATACATAGTAACATATTCTGAAACAATGATTGCATATACTTTGATGAAGTTTTAGGTAGCATAAAAGATAAGGCTAAAGTTATGCCCCAATTAGAAGGGGAGTTGCGGGTGGGACTTTGTACAACTGATGTTGGAGCCACCTTCCCTTTGGTGAGTTCTGTCTGATTTGCAGTTCATACTGAATCAGCTAGGAGCTGCGTTCTTTAATATGTAGTTTATTTAGTATAGGTTCTTGTATTTTAGAAAAATTTCGGTCTCGTAACGTGATCGTTACGCAGCCATTCGAGAAGTGACATTCGTTCGTAATTAAACATTAATTAATAGACATGCGAAATATATTTGAAGGTAGGTTAAGATGTAGAAAAGCCGAAAGCTTTATTTCTATTAGCGTTATCGCTACATAGATACATAGTAATATATTTTGAAACAATGAATGCATATACTTTGATGAAGTTTTAGGTAGCCTAAAAGATAAGGCTAAAGTTAAGCCCCGATTACAAGGGCAGTTGAGGGTGGGACTTTGTAGAAATGATGTTGGAGCCACCTTCCCTTTGGTGAGTTCTGTCTGATTTGCAGTTCATACTGAATCAGCTAGGAGCTGCGTTCTTTAATATGTAGTTTATTTAGTATAGTTTCTGTATTTTAGAAAAATTTCCGTCTCGTAACGTGATCGTTACGCAGCCATTCGAGAAGTGACATATTCGTTCGTAATTAAACATTAATTAATAGGCATGCGATATATATTTGTCGGTAAGCTTAGATGAAAAAGCGGAAAGCTTTATTTCTATTGGCGTTATCGCTACATAGATACATAGTAACATATTTTGAAACAATGATTGCATATACTTTGAAGTTTTAGGTAGCCTAAAAGATAAGGCTAAAGTTATGCCCCAATTAGAAGGGGAGTTGCGGGTGTGACTTTGTACAACTGATGTTCGAGCCACCTTCCCTTTGGTGAGTTCTGTCTGATTTGCAGTTCATACTGAATCAGCTAGGAGCTGCGTTCTTTAATATGTAGTTTATTTAGTATAGGTTCTTGTATTTTAGAAAAATTTCCGTCTCGTAACGTGATCGTTACGCAGCCATTCGAGAAGTGACATATTCGTTCGTAATTAAACATTAATTAATAGACATGCGATATGCATTTGTAGCTAGGTTAAGATGAGGAAAAGATGAAAGCGTTATTATCTATTGGCGTTATCGGTATATAGATACATAGTAAGATATTTTGAAACATTAAATGCTTATACTTTAATGATGTTTTAGGTAGCCTTAAAGATAAGGCTAACGGTAGGGCCCATTTAGAATGGTAGGTGGAATAGGTAGGAATGGAACTCATCATGCAGCGACCTCCCCGTGGTGAGTTCTGGGTGATTTGCAGTTCATACTGAATCAGCTAGGTGCTGCATTCTTTAATATTTAGTTTATTTAGTATAGGTTTTTTCTTTATTTTAGAAATATTTTTGTCTGTTACCGTGATCGTTACACCGACATGTGACATGTTCGTTCGTGATTAAACATTAATTAATAGACATGCGAAATATATTTGAAGGTAGGTTAAGATGAAGAAAAGCAGAAAGCTTTATTTCTATTAGTGTTATCGCTACATAGATTCATAGTATATATATTTTGAAACAATGATTGCATATACTTTGATGAAGTTTTAGGTAGCCTAAAAGATAAGGCTAAAGTTAAGCCCCGATTACAAGGGCAGTTGAGGGTGGGACTTTGTAGAAATGATGTTGGAGCCACCTTCCCTTTGGTGAGTTCTGTCTGATTTGCAGTTCACACTGAATCAGCTAGGAGCTGCGTTCTTTAATATGTAGTTTATTTAGAATAGGTTAATGTATTTAAGAAAAATTTCCTTCTCGTAACGTGATCGTTACGCAGCCATTCGAGAAGTGACATATTCGTTCTTAATTAAACATTAATTAATAGACATGCGAAATATATTTGAATGTAGGTTAAGATGAGAAAAGCTGAAAGCTTTTTTCTATTAGCGTTATCGCTACATAGATACATTGTAATATATTTGAAACAATGATTGCATATATTTGATGATTTTAGGTACCTAAAGATAAGGCTGAAGTTAAGCCCCAATTAGAAGGGCAGTTGAGGGTGGGACTTTGTTGAACTGATGTTGGAGCCACCTTCCCTTTGGTGAGTTCTCTCTGATTTGCAGTTCACACTCAATCAGCTAGAGCTGCGTTCTTTAATATGTAGTTTGTTTAGTATAGGTTCTTGTATTTTAGAAAATTTCGTCTCGTAACGTGATCGTTACGCAGCCATCGAGAAGTGACATATTCGTTCGTAATTAAACTTAATTAATAGACAGCAATATATTTTGTCGGTAAGCTTAGATGAGAAAAGCGGAAAGCTTTATTTCTATTGGCGTTATCGCTACATAGATACATAGTAACATATTCTGAAACATGATTGCATATACTTTGATGAAGTTTTAGGTAGCCTAAAAGATAAGGCTAAAGTTATGCCCCAATTAGAGGGGAGTGCGGGTGGGACTTTGTACAACTGATGTTTGGAGCCACCTTCCCTTTGTGAGTTTCTGTCTGATTTTGCAGTTCATACTGAATCAGCTAGGAGCTGCGTTCTTTAATATGTAGTTTTATTTAGTATAGTTTCTTGTATTTTAGAAAAATTTCCGTCTCGTAACGTGATCGTACGCAGCCATTCGAGAAGTGACTATTCGTTCGGAATTAAACATTAATTAATAGACATGCGATATGTATTTGTCGTAAGCTAAGATGAGAAAAAGCGGAAAGCTTATTTCTATTGCGTTATCGCTACATAGATACATTGTAACATATTTTGAAACAATGATTGCATATACTTTGATGAAGTTTTTAGGTAGCCTAAAAGATAAGGCTAAAGTTATCCCCAATTAGGAAGGCAGTTGCGGGTGGGACTTTGTAGAACTGATGTTGGAGCCACCTTCCCTTTGGTGAGTTCTGTCTGATTTGCAGTTCATACTGAATCAGCTAGGAGCTGCGTTCTTTAATATGTAGTTTATTTAGTATAGGTTCTTGTATTTTAGAAAAATTTCCGTCTCGTAACGTGATCGTTACGCAGACATTCGAGAAGTGACATATTTGTTCGTAATTAAACATTAATTAATAGACATGCAATATATATTTGTCGGTAAGCTTAGATGAGAAAAAGCGGAAAGCTTTATTTCTATTGGCGTTATCGCTACATAGATACATAGTAACATATTTTGAAACAATGATTGCATATACTTTGAAGTTTTAGGTAGCCTAAAAGATAAGGCTAAAGTTATGCCCCAATTAGAAGGGAGTTTGCGGTGGGACTTTGTACAACTGATGTTGGAGCCACCTTCCCTTTGGTGAGTTCTGTCTGATTTGCAGTTCATACTGAATCAGCTAGGAGCTGCGTTCTTTAATATGTAGTTTATTTAGTATAGGTTCTTGTATTTAGAAAAATTTCCGTCTCGTAACGTGATCGTTACGCAGCCATTCGAGAAGTGACATATTCGTTCGTAATTAAACATTAATTAATAGGCATGCGATATATATTTGTCGGTAAGGCTAAGATGAGAAAAGCGGAAAGCTTTATTTCTATTGCGTTATTGCTACTAGATACATAGAAACATATTTTGAAACAATGATTGCATATACTTTGAAGTTTTAGTAGCCTAAAAGATAAGGCTAAGTTATGCCCCAATTAGAAGGGGAGTTGCGGGTGGGACTTTGTACAACTGATGTTGGAGCAACCTTCCCTTTGGTGAGTTCTGTCTGATTTGTAGTTCATAACTGAATCAGCTAGGAGCTGCTTTCTTTAATATGTAGTTTATTTAGTATAGTTTTGTATTTTAGAAAAATTTCCGTCTCGTACGTGATCGTTACGCAGCCATTCGAGAAGTGACATATTCGTTCGTAATTAAAATTAATTAATAGAC